>JAJPUD010008172.1:0-94059 GCA_023553655.1 Myrmecobius fasciatus | reverse complement strand
GTTGGATCCATTCACAGTTCCACCAACAATGTATTAGTGTCCCAGTTTTCCCACATCCCCTCCAACATTCATCGTTATCTTTTCCTGTCATTTTAGCCAATCTGACAGGTGTGTAGTGGTACCTCAGAGTTGTCTTAATTTGCATTTCTCTGATCAATAGTGATTTGGAGCACCTTTTCATATGACTAGAGATGGTTTTAATTTCATCATCTGAAAATTGTCTGTTCATATCCCTTGACCACTTATCTATTGAAGAGTGGCTTGAATTCTTATATATATGAGACAATTCTCTATATATTTTAGAAATGAGGCCTTTATCAGAACCATGAAATGTAAAGATGATTTCCCAATTTGATGCTTCCCTCCTAATCTTGTCTGCATTTGTTTTGTTTGTACAGAAACTTTTTAACTTAATATAGTCAAAATTATCCATCTGGTGTTCAATTAGGAGTTCCACGTTTTCTTTGGACATAAATTTGTTCCATCTCCACAGGTCTGAGAGATAAACTATATTACGTTCCTCTAACTTGCTTACAAAGTTCCTCTTTATATCTAGATCATGAACCCATTTAGATCTTGGTATGTGGTGTTAGGTATGGGTCAAGCCCTAATTTCTTCCACAGTAGTTTCCAATTTTCCCAGCAGTTTTTGCCAAATAGAGTATTTATCCCAAAAGCTGGGGTCTTTGGGTTTATCAAACACTAGATTGTTAAGGTTAATGCCTAGGTTGTCCTGATAACCTATCCTGTGCCACTGACTGACTGCTCTATTTCTTAGCTAGTACCAAATGGTTTTGATGACCGCTGCTTTATAATATAGTTTTAGATATGGTACAGCAAGGCCACCTTCATCTGCCTTTTTTTTCATTAATCCCCTTGAAATCCTTGACCTTTTGTTCTTCCAAATGAACTTTGCAACTATTTTTTCTAGGTCTGTAAGATAATTTCTTGGGAGTTTGATTGGTATGGCACCAAATAAGTAGATTAGTTTGGGTAGTATTGTCATTTTTATTATGTTCGCTCTGCCTACCCATGAGCACTTAATATTTTTCCAATTGATTAGGTCTGATTTTATTTGTGTGGAAAGTGTTTTGTAATTTAGTTCGTATAGTTTCTGACTTTTCCTTGGCAGATAGATTCCCAAATATTTTATCCTATCATCTGCTATTTGGAATGGAATTTCTTTTTGTATCTCTTGCTGCTGAATTTTGTTGGGAATATATAAAAATGCTGATGATTTATGTGGATTAATTTTGAATCCTGCCACTTTGCTAAAGTTGTGAATTGTTTCTAGTAGTTTTTTAGTTGAGTCTCTAGGGTTCTCTAAGTATACCATCATGTCATCTGCAAAGAGTGATAATTTGGTTTCTTCATTACCTACTCTGATTCCTTTTATCTCTTTTTCTTCTCTTATTGCTAAAGCTAACATTTCTAATACAATATTAAATAGTAATGGTGACAGTGGGCAGCCTTGTTTCACTCCTGATCTTACTGGGAATGGTTTTAGTTTGTCTCCATTACATATGATGCTTGATCAGCCTAATTTCTAAAAGAATAAACTTCAATTAAAAATAGCTAATATAGTATACTTAAAGCAAATCCAATCTGGGAAAACTCTGGATTCATACAAGAGATAAATTAAGAAGATATGTGGCTTAAAAGAGAATTTTGCCTAACAAATGTCTTTAGAGTGAAATAGTGGGAAACCATAAGTCTATATGCAAAATATATGATTTGTAAGCAGCTTTTTAGAAATTACCTAATACATAAATATCATTCAATTATACAATATATATTCAAAAGAGAATGTTAGAAACACCTAAGCAATCCAAGGATCCAAGGAATCGGAGACACCTTTCTAGGATCAAACATTAGTAGTTATTATTCCTCAAACTTTTTAACAACAGCACAGTTTTTACTATTTTAGAAAAATGGATGAGTTGATTATAAGACAGAGGCAAAGGCTAAGCTTTATCTTCTCATCTAAAAGTTAGAGCAAAAAAATTGTTTGTGGCAGCCGTTTCTGTAGTGGCAAGAAACTGGAAACTGACTGGATACCCATCAATTGGAGAAAGGCTGAATAAGTTATGGTATATGAATGTTATGGAATATAATTGTTCTCCTAAGAAACGATCAGCAGAATGATTTCAAAGAGGCCTAGAGAAGCTTACCTGAATTGATGCTAAGTAAAGTGAATATTGTACAAAGCAATAAGATTATACGATAATCAAATCTGATGGACATGCCTCTCTTCAACAATGAGATGATCCAGGCAAGTTCCAATAATCTTGTGAAGAAAACCATCTACATCCAAAGAGAGGATTGTGGGAACTGAGTGTGGATCACAACATAGTACTTTCATTCTTTTTGTTGTTTTTTTTCTTACACTTTATTTTCTTTCTCATTTTTTTCTTTTTGATTTGATTTTTCTTGTGCAGCAAGATAACTGTATAAATATGTATGCATATATTAGACTTAACATATATTTTTACCATATTTAACATATATTGGATTACTTGCCATCTAGGGTAGAAGATAGGAGGAAGGGGAGAAAATTGGAACACAAGGTTTTGCAAGGGTTAATGTTGAAAAATTATCGATGCATATGTTTTGAAAATTAAAAAGCTTTAATTTAAAAAAATTTTAAAAATAAAAGTTGGAGCAGAAAGCAGCAAAGGTTAACAAAAGAAAATGATGCTAATAAGTTTCAAGGCAATCCTTGCTCCTGCCTAGTTTTGATTATCTTCTGGGAGTTACTAGTCTTGGTTTGAAAAATACAGTTTTAAAACTGTTATCAGTGATACCACTAGGAATAAATATTTCAGCAGCCAAGTCCTCAGAATATATCATTGTTAAAAACAGTAACTGAAGAAAATAAGACATTAAAAATTAGAATCGAAGAATTGGAAATTAATGACTCATCAAGACTTCAAGAATCAGTTGAACAAAAACAAAAAAATGAAAAGAATGTATCATTGTTCTAGATTGGGAAGATGAGTTTCATGCTCAGTGCTTTAGCTTCAAGAGGATCAGATGCTCTAGCAAAAGTCCCAAAGTAGTAGCTGTTGTTAAAGCATCAGAAGGAAGGAGGGGAGAGAGGAGAGAAATCACTGCTCGGTTAAGTGCTGATGAACTGCGCACTCAAAAAAAGTTATTGAGAGCACACCAAAATTAGCTTTGCTGACTGAATAGATAATTTGGATGAAGTATGAATGATGTCATGTAAATAAAAAACATTCTAGAAGGGTCATGCCCAAACATCTGAAAATGTAGACCAGTGATTACATCCATTTAGGGAAATCTCAGGGAAAAAGCTCCCTCTCCGCATAGACTGGCAGCTGGAGTCTCAGAGAGGTGAGTGGGACATGGTCCCACAACCTGTAAGGTGTCACAAACAGACCTGAACCTGGATCCTCCTCAGTCTAGAGTCAGCTCTCAAGCCTTTCTATTGAAATAGAAAGCAGTCTCTGAGTAAATATATGACCACTGCAAAAAGCTACCTAATGAAACATTTGAGACTAGTGTGAACTAACAGTGGCCTGTATTAGAGCTAAAAGAGGAAATTTGTATCTATCAAAATCCTGACTGAAATATGAGAAGGAAAGTTATCAAGTAAGTTAAATGAGATAAGACATGATCAGAGCTTAGGGAACTAAGTTGTGGTTATTTTAAGTGTAGCTTCATGTTTCATAATCTGAAATTTTAGGTAGATCCAAACAAGTTACATGTCCGAAAACAGACTGTTTGGAACCAGAATAAGCTTTCCTGTACTACTAAACCAATGGTCTGTCTCATTTAGTTGGCAAAATCTTATTTAACCTATAATGTACTTTACGTTGTATAATGCCACATACATGATCTCTCTGTATATAAATGTCATAATCATGTCTGATTTTATATTACTGTGATATATATGAAGTCCTTTCTTCACAACAACTCCATATTAAATGGTGCTCCATGTATCACTGTTCTGATTTAATATCTGGAAATTAAGACTGAAGATTTCAGTCCCTTGCTTAGGGGTCACTCGGCTTTTCAGAGGTCTGGCAGCATTTCCTAATTCCAAGGTTAGCTCTCTTTTCACTCTCTCCCTTCCTCACTACATATTTTCATATCCTAGTCCCAACCTAGGACTTTAGGTAGGTGCACATTCCCTTCCTTCCACCCCCTTGAAGAACTGAGAACATTTTCTCCCCACTAGTCAGTTTGAAACAATTACACTTAGCTCCAATATATAGTAGAGCAGGGAAGGATTGGGCAGAGGTGGCACTGGGGGATTAGGAGTTTAATATGCTCCTGATAGAAATGCCTAGGGGCAGTTCTTGGTTTCTACTATCCTGACTGTTTCCTTTTATGGGCTCCAGAGATGGGACTGACTACCTCTGGCTTCTCACCAGTTTCCTTCCTTAGTCTGCCTTGAAACAGAATGCATTCTCTCAGCGTCTCTCTGAGATTTCTCTTCCTGAATAAATACAAAGTTCTTTTGAGAATTTTGTGGTTGTTTTACTGCTACTAACAAAGGAAGAACAGAAATAAAAATGGTCTCTTCCCTGTGTTTGTATACCATCAGGAGGCTCTATAAAGGACCTCAGAAGACATCAAATCCAACTTGCTCATTTAAAAGATGAAGAACTGAAGGCTCAGTGAGTCAAGCAACTTCTAAGATCACCAGGACATTTGAGAATAATCTCTTTCAAGCCCCGTGACTCCAAATCTTTGGAGGCATTTATTTTTGTTGTTCAATCATTTCAGTCACGTTCGACTCTGTGACTCCATTTGGGGTTTTCTTGACCGCTTTCTTCTCCTATTTCTATTATGGATGAGAAAACTGAGGAAGACAGGGTGAAGTGGCTCCCCTAGGGTCACCCAGCTAGGAAGCATCTGAGCTCAGACTGGAACTCAGGAAGGTGAGTCTTCCCAATTCCAGGCCTAGCCCTCTACATATTAGGGTGCCAGCTAGCTGCCTCTTGGTTTGTTCCTCCCCCCCCCCCTTTTTGCACTTTGGGCTACAGGGAACAGTGGCAAAGGAGAATGCAGACGACAAAAAGATGTACAAAGAGGCATTGGAGTGACTCTAGGAGAAAAGGAGGAGGGAACAGGGTTAAGAACCTCAGGGTGACAGAAGGGACTTTCCCAGTCCATCTTTGTGACAAAGAAATGAAGCAGCTGGTGCAGAAAAAAGAAAGTTTTGTAGCTTCTCTTGGTAGGAAAGGAAAGGGCCCACTTCTGAGAAACTTCTGCCTCTACACTCAATCATCAGAGACTTTATAAGGAGTGACTAATAAGTCACACAGACTTGGTTTTTCATAAGCTCTTGGGATGGAGTGAGCCTTAAATCAATCTTGATGGAAACAGAAATCACTTTAAAGTTTTGAAGCATTAAGTCTGTACAGTGCAAACTAAAGTAAACAGGAGAAAAATGAAATACTTTAGGATTCACACATTATAGAAGATGGAAACTAATTATTTGGCTGTCATTTCTTGCTTCTTAAAGGTTATCATTAATGTATTTGCATAAATAAGAGGAGGTTTGCCACCATTATTTAAGCTAAAATTGAGAAAGGACAAGAAAATGAACTAAAATAAGACAAAGATGAAGTTGTGACACAAAAGAAAGAAGCAAAAATTAAACATACTCGCTACTCAAAAGCTTTTTAAAAGGAGATGAAATAATGTTGCATTTTATTGCAAATAGTTGAAAACAAAGTTTGTCATAGTGTCTGACAGACTTCTTATAATGCCTTTTTAATTTTTAAAAGAAATTATCAAGCTGTACTCATCAGTCTTGTTCTGCCTATTTGTCCTTTATACACATAATCAACATGCATGTGAACAACTAACACATACAATTAACCCAACTCTAATTCCCCAACGGGGAAACTTTTTTATATTCCACACAGAGAATTCCACAGGTTAATAGACATAGAGTTGGAGGGGATTTATCTGAGAGCCTCCTGAATTCACACTTCTCATACATTTAAGAAAATTGAGGCACAGTGACATTAAATAATTTGTTTAAAATCAAAGAAGCATTAAGTGGGATCTGAATCTTGTTATTTGACTCCAAATCTAGGGTTTTTTTCACTAGACCACACTGCCACTGTCAGAGGAAGGGTATTTTTATGAATACTTCTATTCTTCAGGTTGTCTGGTTATATAAAGTCTTCTGTCTTTATCAGAAGTGGCTTCACATAAGATTTGATTAGTCTGGGTTCTGGGATGATGTGTTCTATTTATGGTAAAGCACAGCATTATGGAAAGAGATTCAAATTCTCAGCTCAAGTTCTATTCAGACACATACAGACATGTATAGAATGATCTAAACACTTAATTCATCTTCTAGCAGGTGATAAGAATATATTCTGGTTCTAGCTATACTATACTTGGGCAATCACTTTACTTGTCTGGGCTTGAGATTTCATTTTTAAAATAAAAAGTTGATTGAATCTAGAAGATTTCTTTTTTTTTAAAATTCAGTTTTTTATATTTCCTTTTTCTCTTACACCTCTCCTTTTTCCCTCTCAATGAGTTACCTCTTTTAACAAAGAACAAAAAGAAAGGAGATAAAGCTCAAGGAAGTTAACAGCATCCCCGCCACATCAGGCACCTTCAGTAGGGTTCTATGCCAACACATCTGGGACAGACTAATAAATATGAAATTGACCAGTTGATTCCAAAGGTCCTTTCTAGTTTTAAAATTCTATTCTTACCTATAGAATTCATAAGCACCATGGACAGACAATTCTGAATAAAGAACTCACATCAAACAAAGGAGGAGGCAATCAATATTAGAGACCTGATTTTATTATTTGAGACTGAAGATAAAAACTTTTACCAAAGAAAAATAACCGAGAAGCTGAATCATGCTTCAATGACTCTCTCTAGCAACTTATACTAATAAAACCCCAGGAAAGTACTCTCCAAACAGGAGAATTAAAATTTTGAAAATAACTATATTTCCTATCCTGAGGGGAGGCACAGAATATCTGACATATAAAAAGCCACAGAGTTACAGGAAAAAACAATATTTTGCAAATTAGAATTCCTGGATTGTCATGCTATTAGAATAACCTCCACAAGGGGATGCTGTGGGACTGAAAATGGAAAAAGCACGTTAGCCCATCCTAGTATTTTTATATTGGATTGAATTACTGATAGAACAGGCTTATAGATTTGTGCCTCTATCAATGAGCACCTGCCCAGATTTTACCAATTCTGTCAATACTTTTAGCACGAATATTTCAGGAAGATTAAGTTTGCTTGTCTATATGTTCCATCATATAAAGTCATGGTACCATCATGTGCTTCTTTCTGAGCCTGTAGAAGGAAAACAGGATGTAACTCCTAAATTTGGTTATTAAAAAGGGTGTGGAGGTCTTACCTGAGGGGATCATTTTGCTCTCTAACTGTCCTGTTGGTTTAAAAATAATTAATGGCTGGAAAAGTTAGGGGCTATTTGTCATCTCGTGGAGTTACGATTGCTGCTGGCTATCATTCAGAGCTTGGAATTTTAAGAACAAGCAGCTATCTACAGACAACCAGCAAGCTCAGTGGATAGAGCCCCAGGCACAGAGTGAAGAAAACCTGAGTTCAAATCCAACTTCACACACTTATTGGCTGTATGATCCTGGCTGGGTCATCTCACCTCTATCAGCCTCAAGTTCCTGTGGGCAATAATAGTACCCATTTTTCCCAATTGTGAGGATCAAATGAGAAAATATTTTTAAAGAGCCTAGTCCATTGTAGATGTTTAATAAATATTTGCTTCCTTCCTTTCTTCATTGAGTGGATGCTTCTGGATATGAGATGGCCGAAGGAAGGAGAGTCACTATTCCTTCGAATGAATATGTAACTAAAGTTATGAATACCTTAAGTTTTGAATCCTGTTAACTACATTTCTATTCACTATAAGATAACCTGTGCAAATAATACTTTAAAATATTATCATGGAATCCCACGCCCCCCCCTTTTTTTTTTGCCATAAGATCAAAGCTCTAAAGACTTTCATCTGCAATTTGGGGCTCTCCACAATCTAATACTATGTTACTTTTTCAAATTATTTTCTCCTCCATGTACTCTGTCCAATCCATACTACCTGTTAGCCTCCAGATGCTCCATGTTTCACTGTCTCCTACCTTGGTTGATAAAATGCCAACTGTATGAAATGTCCTCCCCCTGCCCTCGCTGACCTCTTTTGGTTCACCCTTTAATGTCCAAGATGCCAGATCTCCCATGAAGCCTTCCATGACTCCATTCTTTCCTAGGGGGCAATAACCTTCCTTCCTTGATGGATCATCTGGTTTGCTCCTGGTAATGGAATCACCCTCTGAATGGCAAATTCCATAAGAAATTTTGTCCTATCTAGAGAATGCTTAGAAAGGACAATGCTCGGTACACATTTGTGAGAAAGGGGTATGGGAAAGGGTATGAAGCTGTTAAGTGAGCCACCTATGGCTCTTCCAATCCACTATCAGGGGCATGATGTACATTTCTAGAATTAACTTGGGCAAACTGGACAAGTAGAGTCCCCAGCAGCTACCTCTCCAGCCAGATTTCATATGCTTTCCCTTCACACAGTATATGCTCCAAGCACTCAGGCCCTGGGGGATGTTTTCCTAAGAAATCCCTCTATTCCTTCAAGGCTAAACTCAGCCACAGTCCTCTACAGGAAAGCACCTAGGACTCTTCTAGTTGTCACTCGTCCTTACCTTCCTCAAATTCTCATTTTCAAACTTTCTGGTACATGGTTTCATCTGTATCTGTGTCCTTTAGCACAATGCCTTAACCAAAGTCAGGTGAGTGACAAAACACAAGAAAGCCAAAGTCCTTTAATTCCTTTTTTAATAATGTAAGAAAATTTTCAAAATGTCAAAGGATCCAAATTGTCTAAACAGAAGAAAACAGGGGCTGAAAAGCCCAACTAAGCAAAGCATCCTTCAGCATATACAAAGAATAAGCTCTGAAGATAAACATGTATGTGTATGTATATCCTGCACTTAATCCTGGGGGAAGCATATAAATGCCAATGCACAAGGCATGGAAAGTGCTGATAGTTTATAAAAGCATGCTCACTGTCAGACTGAGAATGTAAACTAAATACACACAGGAAGTCAAAGACAAAGTTCTAATTCCTCACCGAAGTTACAATGACTTCCGATCCTAACCACATCATAGGCTCTAACAAATCATTCTAACTAATCCAAAAAGAGAAAAATAAAGAGAAAACAATAACTTTTTTGAAGAAAACTTCTGTAAACAACAGTTTTTGAACATGACTCAAGGAGACCATTTGAGTACACCAGACTGTTCCAAATTGTTAGCTTATCCATTCTTACCAGGCCTGATGAGATGAATCATTTCTTAACACCTTCACGGGAACTTTGATCTCTCCCAGAAAATTATCAGCCAAGTTTCCATTGTTCCATAAATCAACCCTGAAAATTGAAAACCGATTTGTTCATTTTTTTCAAATGTAAGAAGATACATGCCACAAAGTAGCTGCAAATTATTATGATTTGTATTATAGCATTAATTTTACATGCTCAAAGTAGATGTTAGCACTGTCATATATATAGCTATGTAGAAAACAGAAAAAAATGCTGTAGTGATTTTTATTTAGAAACCAAAAAAGCAATAATTTATCAAAATTTAAAGCATAAATAAAATAGCTGTCATTTAAAATTGTGCTCTTTTTACCTGTAGAAATCAGGACTACAGTGATTTTGTTGGATTTGAGAAAAGAAACATGAATAAAAATACTGTAATTTCTCAAGTATCTGCAATCAATATTTAATTATAGTAAATTCAGTAGCACACATTACCCATATATTTTAATTATATGATTAATACAACCTTTAAAATGAACACACTGTTAACACCACACTTACATAATACATGCAATTTATAAAAAAATTATTTTCTTACCAAGCAACAATATTTAAGACCTAAGAAAGATAAGAGACTCCAAACACATGCACCTGGTTTAGTTATCTTACTGTACATCTTACCTCACTGACATTTCTGTTAGACAGCAGATATGTTAAGAGGAATAAGACAATTAATTCTCAAATGTGGTATTATTGCTTTTCTAAATAATCTATGCATCTAACATTATGATTAAAAATCAAAAAGGTAACAAAATTTGAACAAAAATTAAAATGTCCTAGACGGCAATTTTGGTAGATATCCGTAAAATAAAATATACCTTGAACACTGCATAGTGAAAAAAAATTTAAATCTAAATAAGAAACTTGTAGAAGGGAAAAACTCTTTTGAAATAGATGCTTTTGAACAGACTTGTTATTTCAATGGTATGGAAGACTCTTGGTATGGAAACTGCTTCTATGATGGGGTGCAACAACTCCTCTGCTTCTTAGAGACTTCCAGAGCTGTCTGGGGAACTGAGAACCTATGACTGGACCTTGGTCACACTAAGCATGTGTCAAATCCAAATCTTTCTGATTCCAAGTACTCCTCTAGTTCCACCACATTTCCTTTCTTTCTTATAAACTAATAAGCAAGATGAATTGTTTTCAACAATCTAATAATTTTTAGTAAACACAGAAATATATTTTTCACAGAGCTATGAATGGAAGTTATTTTTAATGGAAATAATTCCCTATAATACATGTATTTCTATCTACCCTTAGTATACTGTATGAATACATAGTACTTTTATAGTTTTTGCAAGATAAAGTTGACAATTCTTTTGTTTAGATTTCTGAAATTATTTTGAAGACAGACTTAAAACTTACCTTTAGTGGCTCTCTTGTATATATATTAAGATTTTACAACTTCACTAGTAACCGCAAATTTTTCTTTAAATGCATGAAAAAAGTAATTCTCTGTGACATCAAGAAACATACCTGATTTCCAGCTTTTCAATGTCCTCCTCCTCTACTTGAAACTGGGATTTTTTGGTGTAGCTACTAGATCTGGTTACCTGTAAAATAAAATTCTTCAACAAATATCCTTTACAAACTCCAAAGTTTTTCCTTCCCACATTCTTTCTTTAAAATATATTTTCAAGTGATGTACTATCTGCATATAAATAGAGAGTAAATTTTATAGTTCTATTCTTTGCTTAAAAACTAAAACTAGAAACATTAATGAAAGAGATAAGCAACAGGGAGTTTGGGATTATGCTCCTAAAATAAATGGAAAACATTCTGGATCTGATCCATTTCTTTCTATATATAGTCATCTCTAGTTTGATTTTACCCATTTCTATTCCTCCAGTTATTATTTCTATGTGCATAATCCTCATTCATATCCTACCAAAAAAAAGAACTGAAATGAACAAAAATCTATAATGCATTACTATTTCAATTTTCCAAGTCACTCCCCAAATCCAGATCTAAATTTATAACTGTTTATCAAACATTTACCAAGTTAGCAATTAATTAACAAGCATTTAATAGGAGCCAATTTTTCATGCTAGTCACTATATGAGAAGCACAAATACAAAGATGAGACAGTTTGTACCCTCATAGAACTTATATTCTAAGGGAATGTAAGTGGGGAGGAAAGGCTTCTAAGGAAGGGAATATCCTTCCAAAGAAGGTCTAATTAGAGGCAGAGTAGTAGGTTGTTATGCTTTTTCTATGGTAGTATTGACTTCTATTTGTCCCCAGAATAAAAGAGGGGAAAAATAAAGTAGGGAGAATTTATATGTTGTGACACAGCCAAGTGGCAAGATGAGATGTAAAGCATGGTCTATAGTACTCCAATCTCAATATAAGCATTCCTTCAATATGTATTTATTTAGCATCAACTGTAATAAGACAGAGAAGGAAATGTGTTGATAGCTGATAATTTAGTACAGATAAATGATATACACAAATAATGTTAATATAAAGAATGAAATAAGTATTGTAGAAAAGATGTAAGAATACTGAAAGGGTTCAATCCAGGGAAGGAATATATTCTTTTTTTTTCTTTTTTGGTGAGTGAAGTAGAGGAAAGAAATTGGAAGTTTCATGAAGGGGAAAACATCTGACCTGGGCCTCAAAGGACCGGATTTAAATAGGGGGCAATTAAGGTGACAGCTTTGTGGAATTACCTAAAAAGTCTGAGGAAATCCATGTTCAAGCAAGATGAAGTATTCTACTTAACAGGTAAGTATGATGTATGTACAGGAAGGCAGACAAGTTAGTGTAGAGGTCTACAAGTTAGGAGACCCTAGTCTCCTGACAAAAAGTCACCGTGATCCCAGTTATAGGCATAATATGGAATGCCCAAAACAAAAGGGGTCTTATTCCCAATTATTCCCTGCTCTAGTGAGACATGTGGATGATTGTATTAATATTCATTTCTGAGGACTCCATTTTAGGAAGACCATCAATAAGACAGAGGAGGGAGGGATGGGGGCAACTAGTCGGTATAGTGGATAGAGCACCAGCCCTGAAGTCAGGAGGACCTGAGCTCAAATCTGGTCTCAGACACTTAACACTTCCTGGCTGTGTGACCCTGGGCAAGTCACTTAACCCCAATTGCCTCAGCAAAAATAAGACAGAGGAGGGTAACAAGGACAGTGAAGGCCTCAAAACATATGAAGATAAGTGTCTAAGGTCAGATTTGAACTCAGGTCTTCCTGACTTCAGGGCTGGTGTTCTATCCACTATACCAACTAGCTGCTACCTGTCCACTCTCTTTTTAACTATGAGATCCTATCTCTTGACTTCAGTTTGGTCACATGAATCAGAACCCACAGCTTACAACTCCTAGTCCAGGGCTTCCTACTTCAACAATTAATTGTTCCGTTAAATTAAAAAGTTCGGCTCCATCTCTACTACATGCAAGGCACTGTGGTAGATGCCAGATTATAGAGATATCAGCATTATAAGAGACAAAGGGCTGTTAAAACTTATTATTTAAACTCAAGAAGAGGAGAAGAGGACCTTCAGAGATCATTTTGTCCAACTCCCTCAACATTCCAGATGAAGAAAGCAAGTCCTAACAGAGTGACCTGTTCGTGTGCCTCATTTAGTGACTAGTGACAAAGCAGGTCTCCTACCTTGCACATAGATGCTGCTTCTACACTACCATAACACATGCTAATGTTCAGTTAGAAAGGAGGATCAGCTCAAGAGACACATCCTACACTAATCCTCTCCCAGTTTCTCCAGTGCTAGAATCTGCATGACCAAGCTACTTTTTATACACCTTGCATTTGTCTACTGTGTACATAATGTTCTCCCTCTACCCCTAGTCTCTCCCAGAAGGCAGACTTTCACTTTTGTCTCTGAAACTCCAGCGCCTATGCACAGTGCCTGGCACAGAGTAGGCATGTGGTTGCTGAAAAAATTTACCCTTATTAAGTTGCATCATTTTAGATTCAGTCCAATGTTCTTGTGTGCCAGGATCTTTCTGAATTTGTTTCTGTAATCTATAAGGGTATAAGCTATCCTTCCCAGCTTTCTGTCATCTGCAGATCTGGCAAGCATGTAATTTATGTCTGTTTTCAAGCCAATTATAAAGATGTTAATAGATCCCTGGTACACTCCCCCGGAGACCTTCTTCCAAATTAATACGGAACAATTACTGAACACTTTTGTAACTATTTATCGAATTTTCAAACCACTTAATAAGTGTTAATGGTAACTCCTACTTTTTTTCCCTTTTCCATAAGAATGACACACAATGTTTTGGAATGCCATGTTCTTCTAGTCCCTGCCTCTAATGTTGAGTCTTCTTTCTGTTGATTATTTCCAATCAGTACAGCATATGCTATATTTTGTTTGTATGTTTTCTCTCCGGTTAGAGAAGGAACTCTTCGAGAGCATGGACTATTTTTTGATCAGTACAAAGCACAGTGTTTAATGCACAGGAGGTGCTTAATACATGTTTGTTGATTGTGGTTTAATCCTGAACATGAATGAAAGAGAATAATAACTTTATTTTAAAAACAAAAACCACTGTAAATTTATTGAATAAAAAATATTAATCATATAACTTTGCTTACTTAAAAATGATAATTAACTTTAAAATAGTCTATGAAAGAAATGTATGAAATATTAAGAATAATTTCTCATATTAAAACAAACAACCTAAATATAGAAAAAGTTACCTACCTCGAAATAAAAGATCTCATTAAACTGTGGGTTACTTGTTTTCTTCTTGACTTTTGTCTTCTTCTGGTCATTCCTGTTCCAATATGTAAATTTTTATTTTGTAGAAATTAATAGTATACAATTATAAAACATGCAATTTTCAAATGGGGAACTCTTTGCTTAATTTTTAAAGTCAATGGGAAACAAAGCAAAAAAAAATTAAATATAAATAATAAAAATAAATACCATTATAGAAAAAATAAATAATAAAATAGTAAAAATAAAAATAAAAAACAAAGCAAAATGAAAGATGCTTCTTTTCTTCTAGAAATTCTTTGAGAAATGTTACTTGAAGTAATTAGTAAACCAAAAAATTACTTCTGTAAAAGGAGTGAAAGAATAGTGGCTTGGTATAGTGAAAAGAGCATTCTGACATCCAAGGATATGGATTCAAACACTGCCTTTACACTTTACAACCTCTGTGGTCTTAAGTAAGGTCACATCTAACAGCTTTGGACTTTGGTTCCTTCACATATCAAATGATTAGATTAGATCAGATGAGAGAAGTCTGGCAAACTTTTAGAAGGCAATGCTATGATCTTTTACCATGGCTATATGCCATAACTGCATACAAACTATATAATGATTTCCTAGTAGAGAGCATGACAGCGGCAGTAGCAATGGCATCTACACACTATTAAAAGAACAAGAGGAAATTCTTTGCAGTGGGTAAGTTCTCTAGGAAGGTTTTAGGAAAGGCATGAACAAGAATCATACAAGAATTCTCTCATTCTTTGCATTTGTATTTCTATTGCCTGGCACGAGGCCTGGAACAGAACAAGCACTTAATAAATGCTAGCTGATGGAGAAAGTCTCTTCTATAAAATGGAGAATTTCAAAATGTGATATATCAAATGATGTCTGGCAAGAGAAAAGTCAACAAAATACAAAATATTTTGTTAAACTGAAAATTAATTAAACTCAAATATTTTTAATTTAATTGTGCAGCAATTATAGGATTACATCTATTTCTGTTGCTTAGTGTTATTATTGCAGATTTTTAAATAAACACAACTATATTTAAGTAGATAAAATTTACATTTAAAACATTTTATTTTGGATTTCTTTTCTCCTCAATCTTTTTTTCATGTGGTTAGTGATTTCAACAAAACAAAATGCCACACTAAAAGGAACTTCAAAGAAACCTAACAGTGACTCCATTTGTAAAGCAACATTCTATGTGCAATTATGTGATTTCATGAATTGAATTTCATGAATGTGATTTTTTCCCCTTTAGACCAGAACTACTACATACCCAATATAGTCAATATATGCAGGAGTGTTCAATGTATTAGTAAAAGTAATTACACAAATTAGAATTTAATAAATGAATAATTTAATGAAGACAATAATTATTTAATATGCATACTTATAAATTGCATTTTCCTGTAGAAAAAGGAATTCCTGTAAATTTCCTTTAACTTCCTTTTTTAAAATTATGACTTACATAAGTTTGGAAATATGTATACATATATTCGATTTGCCAATATTTTAACATAATTAACATGTAGTGGATATCCTGCCATCTAGGGGAGGGGTGGGGAAGTGGGGGGGAAAAATTTCTAATGGAAAGCTATGTAAGTGTTATTGTTGAAGAATTACCCACACATATGTTATGCAAATAAAATAAAATTAAAAAAAAATTATGACTTACACAATATAAACTTATACACAGCTTTTAAGAAGCTAATTATGCAAAATGAGAATACACAACTATAAAGACATAATAAAGCACTTAATTCAGTTAAAGAATGCTTCAAGGGTTCATAAATCATTAGACCATGCAAGACCCTAAGAGAGACATTTATCAGCAGCTGTTGAGTCCATTAGCAAAAGAAGATGAAATACAAAAATCTATCTGCTACTTTGCATTACTTTAGTTTCCATTTTTCCCTTCTTTCATTATCATTAGCATGAGCTGATCATTATTTCCAGTTTATGCCACCTTCTCCTTAGACTGTGTTCTTTGTGAAGGCAGGGACTGTCTTTGCACCCCCAGTGCCTGGCACATGGTAGGCACTTAAAAAATGTTTACTGACTACTTTTCTATAAATTTTAAGAACAAAATTTCATTTATAGTGTGGGTAAGGGCTGACATCCTATAAGAAGAAATTTTCTATTAAAATTTTTTAAAAATACGTTTATTATTTTCATTTTCCCAAAGAAATACTATAAGTAGTAGTATGTATTTGATATATGTCCTAAGTTTCTAGAGAAAACTTTCCTGTCATGATAAAAAAAAAAGGAGGAAGTGGTTAATTATGAAGAGGATATAGCTATAAAGAAAATATCAGAAATTTCTTGTATAGACATGTCTGTTGAACTAACTTAAAGTGTCTCAGTTTATTGTATAGAGGAGAGGGAAATATTTTTCAAAAATCTGTTATTGTAGCATAGCCTTCTTGGCTATTAGTTTTCAGGCTCCAATCTATAGAGAAGCTGTGAATTATAGGAGTTCATAACTTGGGAGTCCATGAAATTGGTTTTTCTTTTTTCTATCTTGATATCTGCACTTTAATATTAATGCTTTTTGATCTTATAAAATTCTTTGTCTTCTAACCAGAAAATTTCTGATACGAATCTGATATATATATATAGGGCAGCTAAGTGGCACAGTGGATACAGCAACAGCCCTGAAGTCAAATCTGGTCTCAGACACAACACTTCCTAGCTGTGTGACCCTGGGCAAGTCACTAGACCCCAATTGCCTCAGCCAAAAAAAATTTTATATATATATATATAAAATCTTACCTTGAAGGTCCCACAAGAGAAACTGTGGCATAAGGATCACAGCTCTGTCCATTTATGAGAGGCAACCCATGGCACGCCTTGATACTAAAAGAAAAGAAATTATTTTTGTAAAATTGACACATTATAAGTCAAGGTAGGAGTGAAAACATCTTTAATACAAAAAAGTTTACAGCTATGCATTACATATACAGCTACATATATACATTATATACACTGATTAATTAAAATAGAACTATTACAAACATGCTTATAAAGAAATCCTGTGAGCTGCACATTGTATTACAATGAAAGTACTCAACATATCCATTAGTAAGCACTGAGACCTCAATGTTAGTCATCACACTGTTTCTTAAGCCTTGTAAAAAACAAAAGATGCAAGTAAAAAATATTAAGGGATATTTGTGGTATGACACTACATGAAACCCAGTTTTTTTAAAGAAGAAGAGATAAAAACCAAGTAGTACATTTTTTAATTGCATGAACTGCCAAACCAACGGTGAGCGTCATACCCTTCACCAAGGTGTGAATGAGATATAAGGAAACAACTGTGGTTTCAACCTTTAATTCATAAATATGTGGTTAAGTTGTATGAGAAGTAACCATTTCACCCAAATCATATCTTTCTTCATTACACACACATTTAAGTAATTTTTAATTTTATATCTTGGTAATAGCTACTGTTGCTTTTTTTTTTTTTTGCAGAAAATATTTGTAACCCTAAGAAACAATGCTTTATCATAAGTTGATGAATTGTGACTTGCTACCAAGATTTCTGAAGACTTGCTGAATTCATGAAGTCAATTTCTGAGAGCCTGCATTTCTTAATGAATACTAGGTGTCTACAGAATAGTTTGTGCTGAAAGATGCTGCCCCAAAGCAGACTAAATGAAACATTTTCACGCCTCTATCCACTACATAGTACTCTATGGAAGGTGCAGAGACCAACCTCTAATGCAATCCTGTTAATGGAGGAATTAAAATAAAATTTGAAAAACATTTTCTGAAACAAAATAAGTAGAATATAATTTTAGAAAATGTGTTCTAGTCTTTAATTCTAAACTTAGGTAAATTCACAAATTTCCTAATACTCATGTGCTACTTGACCAGCAGTCTAAAATATCATTTCATTTTCTGTCAAGCTGAATCCCAATATGTCTAGTCATATCGTACTGATCTCATAAAAAAAGATTCATCATAGGTTAGCCTTAAGTTAAGAAAGACATGTAATGAATTATATGATATATACTCAACATACACAGTTATACTTTTATGCTAATATATGAAGGATTTCAGAGAATTTATTTTGTTGCAACAGTTAAATGGTAAAATCATAACACTAAAATGCCACCATCCTAGATCTTTTTCAAATTCACTATGAGAGAAAAATATCATAGAGATTTTCAAAAAATGTACCATGAACTAAAAATGCTAAACAGAAAAATATTTTTAAATGTTTTCTATTTTTCTTAGTAGAAAAATTTTAATAAATTGTGTTCTCTTCTTTGATTTTAACAATACTGGAATGAAATTATGAAATAACATATCAAAGTTCATAGTCTTTGTAAGATAACGTGATGGTCATTTAAAAATTCTAAGAATACAGGAAGAATCTGTGATTTATTCATTGTGAGAGATTCCCAGGATGGGGGCTCCCTTGACCAGTGCAGATCCCAATTACGGACTTAATAGATCAGGAAGTCATTCGAGGGGCAGAGAGGGTAAGGACCAGGAGGCAGGATTTTAATCCACCTCTGCAAAGTCCTGGGCCAAGCTACTACCTCATTAAAAAGTCAAAAGATAAGATACATAAAAGATCTTTTTCACAAGTGTTTTATATATCTCCTTAACTTGCAGAGTAGTATAATTTTACATTATATACACTTATCTGAAATAATATGTTTTAACACTTCCCCCAATTATCTGGAGGAATAAATTGTCCTTCTAATCAGTAAATCAAACCATAGCATGACATTAACAGCATTTAGGCAAGTCATATCCTTTTTTTCTAATGATTCAAGCCTAATGGCATTATCTTGTAATTTGTTTACTTTTATGTAACATATTCATTGGAACCTTAACTCTGCCCAATTGTCTAAGCCCCATATTTTAAGCTTTCTGTCAGGCAGTGGCAACTGGCATCCTTCCCCCTCCCCAAATCTCATATTACTTTTCTTTATTTCTTTTTGAGTTAAATAATCTCTAAATGGAATTCTGTGAATATGAGTATTCCTAACTAAAAAAAAAACAAACAAAAAAAACCTTACAACTTCCTATTTTTATTGGTTTGCAAGTGAAAATATATATTAAATGAAAAGGGAACAAAAAATATTATTTCTAAAATCTCAGGTAGAGGCCTGAGAAAAAAAAGAGGGAAATAAACTTCATCCAAAATAATACCCAACACAGTATCTGAATTCCTTTTTCTTAAAAAATTAAATAGGGGAAGCCAGATAGCACAGTGGATACAGCACTGGCCCTTAAATCAGGAGGACCAGAGTTCAAA
The DNA here is from genome assembly GCA_023553655.1 of Myrmecobius fasciatus. Taxonomy (NCBI): domain Eukaryota; kingdom Metazoa; phylum Chordata; class Mammalia; order Dasyuromorphia; family Myrmecobiidae; genus Myrmecobius; species Myrmecobius fasciatus. The sequence continues at coordinate 74,695 of JAJPUD010008172.1, read as the reverse complement.
TCTGACCTCAAAAGCTTAATATTTCCTAGCTGTGTGACCCTGGGCAAATCACTTAACACCAATTGTCTCAACAAAATAAATAAATAAATAAAAAATAATTAAATAGCAAAGAAATGGCCACACAGAAGGCATTCTAATTTCTAATTCCTGAATCAGCTGTAAATTGCTGAAGACCAGATTTATATTTCAGATTTAAGCTGTACCAGATATGGAAAACTCTAAGGTTATCAATGATTCAGAGTTTATGATTAAGATGTATATTAACTTAATAAACAATGTGAGCTTCTGGGCACCTTCCAAATTTGGGGAAGGAGAAGGGCAGAGAGACAGTATCTGAGAATAGTCATCAACTATTATAAATTAATCAAAGTCACTGAATTATGACATCTCATAAGTTAAGTCGGATTTAATTGAATGAATCTATTTTCGTAATGAGAACACAAAAATTATAAGCATGACATATGGGAAGCTCCTTTACCTAGACCTCAGTAACATATGAGCTGACTTCTTTCCTGAAGAGTCTACCTCTACTACAAATGATAAGACAGAAAGGTAAAGTGTGGACAAACAACTGGCTTGGAAGTCAGATACTGCCTCTGGTAACTACCTAGCTCTGACCTGGTACAAATTACAGCACAATCAGCAATTCTTAAAGGCTCTAAATTACTGAAAATGTGCCTAGAATGAAATAACAAGTCTCCTTCCCTACTGCAACCCCAACAAAGAAAAGAGATGTCAGACTAGTCCTAATTTCCTGCCAAACAACAAAACACTATTTAGACAAGCCTATATGTGTGTGTGTGTCTGTGTGTTATTAAATCATTAGCCTTGTTTTTATCATAAGATGAATATTTTTCTTTTTACATTTTCATACATCTTTCTTCACAGTTCATTTAGTGAATATCTCTAAATATACAAAACCTTAAAGTACAAAAAGCCAAAAATCTACCACACACCAGAAAAACGAAAATGACTATTTGTTTCACGTTGAAAAATTTGAAGTTTTACATACTTAAATGTATTTTGCTGGGTCAAAAAAGTTTGTGTTTAGGTCTCATATAACAAAATTTACTACTTAGACTCTTTTGAAAATATCAAAAATTTTAATGAAAACTGATAAGAAAAATAGCTTAAGAAACCACTATTTCCTTTCTCACTGTTTCAAGTTCTAACAGTACTTATTTAAGTAGGTCAGATGGTTGCTGCCTCAATTGCTTGTTTGCTATCTCTTTTCTAATTTGGTACCAAATTTGAACTTTGCTCTAACAAGTTGGTGGTGATCTCACTACACAGATAGACAATTCAGAAATGACTCTCATATTAGTAAGCAGTCATTTCCTGTTTTTAAAAATATAACCAATTCATTTTTTTGTGATAATGCTTATTGACCATATCCAATGCCTCCCAAGGCGCATCTTGAAAAAAGCATTCATAGTACATAGGCATGAAGTTTCAGCCTCTGGCGTCTCTTGCTTGCTACTCCAACATTGGAGAAGGGCAGGTAGCAGGAGTGCATAGCACAGACAAAAGCTATACAGGAAGGAAAGGCATGTAAGGGAGAATCAGATGCTAGCATTGCATGCACTATAGTGAAAATAGCTTCCCCCAAAGGATTAATAGGACACAAAGAAACAATTCCTTATTGGAACAACCACCCAATTTCAAATTTCAGATTAAAATATTGGATATAAGAATCCTAACAGAAAATGGAATACTATAAGATGAGGGTATATCACAGCCACAAAAACATTTATGGTAATACTTGCCTTCAACCTTTTAAAATACTCTTGCTAATGGCTGAATAAATTATGGTATATGAATGTTATGGAATATTATTGTTCTATAAGAAACGACCAGCAGGATGATTTCAGAGAGGCCTGCAGAGACTTGCATGAACTGATGCTGAGTGACATCAGCAGAACCAGGAGATCATTATACACAGCAACAACAACACTATATGATGATCAATTCTGATGGACATGGCTCTCTTCAACAATGAAATGATTCAGACCAGTTCCAGTTGTTCAGTGAAGAAAGCCATATACACCCAGAGAGAGGGACATGAAATGTGGACCACAACATAATATTTTCATGCTCTCTATTGATGTTTGCTTGCATTGTGTTTCCTTTTTCAGATTTTTTTTCTCGTAGACACGATTTTTCTTGCACAACAAGTGTGGAAATATGTATACATATATTCAATTTGTCAAGTATTTTAACATAATTGACATGTAGTGGACTTCCTGCCATCTAGGGGAAGGGTGGGGACTAGGGGGGGAAAATTTGTAACAGAAAGCTTTGCAAGGGTCAATATTGAAAAATTACCCATACATATGGCTTTGCAAATAAAAAGCTTTAATAAAGAAAAAAAAGGGAAAAAAATAAATAAAATACTCCTGCTTATAAAACCTAAAGTTCTAATTTGCAATAGGAAGACATTTATCTCTGAAAAAAACTTATCTTACGACAATTCTTACTGACACAGTTGTAGGTACTGTGTTGATTTGGAGGCATGTATCAAAGCACCAAGTGATGATGGAAAGACAGAGTTTGGGGAAATATTCAGGTGCAGAAGAAAATGGTAAGAGAAGGACAAAAAGAAGCTTAAAGCAGCTAACAGTCTTGTACTAGACCATTTCAGGTGAAATCTGTGGGAAGGGAACTCAATATAAATAATAAAGACAAAATGGGACTTCTACTCCCTCAGAATATGCCAACTTATTTTTAGGCTTTCTATTGCTCCACATTGAGTAAATAAGAATATTTTTAAGTACATGGTTATTTATGATCTGAACCTGTTTTCTTATCTAGAAAATGAAAGGGATTGACTATATGCTATTTACAATATCTTCCAATTCTGATATTCCACAATCCAGCATTTGTTAACTAGAAAATGAGAAAAGGCTACGCAACTGCCACTTCATGTGAATTCCATAGAAACTAACTTTTTTGAATAGATATTTTTTGGATATAGTCATGCAACAATGTTCACTAAGAGAAATAAAATATCTACACATTTAAGGTTCTGCACTGGACAAAAACTTTTTTTTTCTGCGTAGTTTGGGCATATTAAAACCAGCATAATGACCAACATTATCCTTCTTTCTCTCTTCTAGAATAATATTTTCAAATTTTTATATAAAAACACTCCTTTTGTCTTTCTCTTCTTTTTGGCTTCTTACTGGCAAAAATAGCTTCCTATGATTTTCATAAATAAGTAAAAATTATAATATTATAATATTAAATAAGTACGTGCAAAGATGAGTTGCTGATTTCATAAAATCCCAGAATTGATTGCATTCAATATCTCCTTGGAAGGTCTACAAGATCAGATATGATACTATTGCAGTTGCTGTCCTCATATTGAGAAATTAGGAAAATAATATAGGGGCCACAGAGCACCGAGTCTGGAGTCAGGAAGGCTCATCTTTCTGAGTTCAAATCTGGTCCCAGACATTAGCTGGGTGACCCTGGGCAGGTCACTTCACCCTGTTTGCTTTAGTTTCATCTGTAAAATAAGCTGGAAAAGGAAATGGCGAAACATGCCAGTATCATTGCCCCCCAAAACTCCCAATAGGGTCATAAAGAACTCAATTTGAAGGAGACAACTGAAATGACTGATCAAAACTAGGCATGCAATCAAGTAAAACATCATGAACAGCTGGAGTATAGTATTTTCCTTAGGAATATGGTTTATTCCTGAAATTATCTTTCTCTTCTTTTCAAAATATGCACAAAAGCAAAAAAAGATAACTGAGAAATCAAAAGATCTGGGTGTGAATTATGGCTCTTTAGTGCTGAGATCTCTTGTAATAGATGACCTCTAGTCCCCTTCTATCATAAACTTGGGGGGAAGAGACAGTCATACATATCATAAACAACCTAAAGCCTTTGTGGGGTTTTGTGAATAATGAAAAGAACAAAACACCTCACAATGTGCTTGCCTATACTGAACCCAACATAGATAGTGTTTAGGCAAAGTCAATTTTCTTTAGGGTGTGAAAGCGCTTAAAAGTAAAGGGAATGAGAAATTACAAGTCACAAATGTAGATAAGATACCATCAAACCTAATTTAATTTATAGATCAAGAGTTCTGTTATTAGAACTATGACATTTTCAAGAGAGATAGATTTAGGAGTATCAACAGAGACATTTCTGTCTGGAACCAAGTTTCACTTCTCATTACATTTTTACAAGAACATCTGTTTCTTACATATGAGATATTTCTATCCTTCTGAATTCTTTTGAAATTTCTCCCCACAACAGAGAGATCTCTATGGGAGGGGCATGGCGGGGTCTTTGTAAAGCCAGAAGGGCCTGTTTGACTTGCCTTTCTAATTCTCTCCTCCTCGGCCTCAAGTGTGACAGCTGGATGTTTTAGCTGACTAAGCACATTGCAGGGGGGGGGGGGGGAAGGGGAGTGTATATTTATCAGCGTGCCACTTGGTCAGATGCCAAGCTGGCCAAATAAAATGTGTGGAAGCCTTGAAAAGGCTCTGAATTCTCTCAGACATTCACTATCCAATCCTATCTCACAAGCCATGACAATTACATGACTCCAGTTTCATCTCTGCTTCCTCAATTTATGAAGGGCACAATCCTTGTAGAAAAGGAAAAAGATGAACTTAAAAGATGTTACCTCCTGGGCTAATCATCAGTCTTAGTGCTAACCATCTCTCCCCCTCCCACTTCTGCTAAAGACATTTTAAAAATCAGCCAACAGACAGATCTCTGACTATATCACTGCTGGGCTCAAACAACTTTAGGAGTTCCCCACAGCCCACCAGATAAACGGTCAATCCTCTAGTTGAGCTCCAAAGCCCCCATAATCCTGGGCTTGGCCAGCATCTTCAGTCTTGTCATGTATCCTCCCTCTCGTCCACTCCATCCACAGAACCTTTATGAAGTTCCCACTGCTAGACAATGGGGACACAATTAATAAAAAGAAAGATGGTCCCTGCCCTCAACGAGCATGCCATCCAATAGGCACAGCCCTCACCAAGGTTCTAGCAAGAGTATTCTATTTAAATGCTCTTCTCCAACAGTACTCTTCCTTTTCAGGCCACCTTGCACATGCACATACCATCCTCCAGTGTGGAACAATCTCCCCCTCCATCTCTGCCAAGGGAAATCTTTTCTTTTCTTGGAAGCCAGATTGCAGAGGAAGGTAGCTGGAGTCAGGAAGACCAGAATTCAAATCCAGCTTTGCAGTATATACCCATCTCTGACTCTCTGTTCTTGCTATTCCTTGTGCATGAAATGCTTTGGTCCTTCTTCTCCTCCCTGTTGCTTTCTTGAACTCCTTCCCAGCTCAGAAGTCACTGATCTTCCCAGAAAGTCCCTTTCTTTGTGTCTTCTGTGAGCTCGTGCATTATTTTGTTTTATGACTCTTTTTTATGGGTTCCAGTGCAATCTTTGTGGGAGAGACATGGCTTATTCTACATGTGGATTCTTAGTAAAGTATTTGTATATATTTGCATAGGTTTATATATACATAGATATGTGTCATATGTAACTGTATCTATGCACACATGTATGGATATGTGTGTCCATATGCTAGTTTGTAGTAGCAGTAACTGCTCTAGTTCAAATACTGCCTCTTCTATGAAGCTTTCCCTGATATCTGACAAGAAGAGATTCCTTTTCTGTGAATGTCTCACGGCACTGTTTGATGTTTTTTATGTGTATGTGTGTGTGTATGCAAGTGCACATTTTACTTACATATGGTCATATCTTATTCTAGTTATTTATTGACATGTTCCCTCAGGGCAGAGACCATAGTGTTTCATTTTGTCTTAAGCACCTTGCCCAGATCCCTGTACACACTGTTTAATGAATGGGGGGAGGGAGGGAGGTTTGTGCACAAATGTCAGGGGAGAAACAAAATTTGGAAAATGCAGACTAGATTTTATTTTCACAGAGCTTATCTTCTAGTAGGAAGATTTGGAACCTATAAAAAGAGTCCTCCTAAAACAGAATAATGCATGAGCACACAAAAGACACAAAGAAAGGGTTCGGGGAGGTTCAGGGAGGATCGATGACCGCTGAGCTGGAGGGGTAGGGGGAGGAGAAATGAAACATTTCATGCACAGGGAACAGCAAGAACAAAAAACTGCAAGGATTGCACAGGCTGGGTTACCTGGATCACTGAACACGGAGAGGCCAAAAGGGGCTAATGAGGTCTTCTAAACTGTGAGTCACAATGCCAGATCTCCAGCTCAAGGATCTGGGTTTTTGCAGACTGAAGTCAGCAGTCTTCATCAGTTGCTATGACTGAAAAATTCATCACCCTTCTAGAATCTAACTTAGTGATGGGTCCCTCCAAACTTAGCTAGGCCAATCCTTGGAAAATGATGCAGTTTGTTGCTGGCTGCACCTGAAATCTTTCCAATTTTGTGGGACTTACAACAGCTGTGTTGGACTCTATTGGACCAGTAAATACACAAAGAAGAAGGATGAAATGGAAGGAGGAGAGAAGGAAAGCCAGAAGACCTATGAGGTTACTGTATTAGTTGAGATTTGTGGTAGTGAGAATTTAACATTAGCATAAAGAGGGGAGAAGGGAGTTAGAATAAAAATAAAGTAGGAAAGAAAAACAAATTCCTGGGGTAAAAATCATAGGATTTTGGAAATGGATGGATATGAGAAATGAGTGGAAAAAAAAGAAACAACAAGGCTTTGAATATGAGAAAGTGGAGTGACAAATAGTTCCACTGACAAAAAAATAATCAAGTCAGAAAGTTGTTTTTTTTTTCTAAAAATAAAATTTTTAAAGGTGGGGGGAAGGCCATAAAGGGGGAAAAAATGAGAGCAGTGTTAAGATGGGTTAAATGAGGCAGCAAGTATATTCTATAGATAGAGAAGAGAATCTGGAGTCCAGCCCCTTTGATTTGGATATGATAACCATGCAATGACAGCAGTAGGAAACTGTAGGAGCCTATGAGACTACTAAGGACACCATGATAAAAGCCTGGAGAATGCCCATCCCAAAGATGGCATAAAGAAATGATGTGTGAGAGTCACAATACGAAGTGTTAAGAGATAGAAATGGGGCAACAATTGAGTCTCTGCATTTACATTCTAAGGGGGAAGACAGTGTGTAAACCACCATATGCACATACAAAATACATATAACATAGATGGAGGATAATTTCACAGGAAATAATGATGGTTACCTAGAAAAGGATCTCTCTTTGCATAAGGTGGGATTTAAGTTGAGTCTAAAAGAAAGCCAAGGAAACTAGGAAGGAAAGTGAGATGAGGAGGCAAAGTATTCCAGATAAAACAGCAGACAGACAGTGAGGAAGTAGAGAGTCAAGAGAAGGGAAGGAAAGAAGCATTTAAGGGCCTACCTTGTGTCAGGCACTTAAAAATATTATTTCACTTGATACTTAAAATAACCCTGGGAAGTAGGTACTATTAACACCCTCCCCCTCCCCCCCATTTTACAGTTGAGAAAACTGAGGAAAATAGGAGTAAAATGATCTTGCCAAGAGTCACTGAGCTAGTGAATATCTGGGCTGGATTGGAACTCTAGGTCTTCCAAGCTCCAGGTCCAAGGGCTCTATCTGTTGCACTTCCCAGTTTCAAAAGAAGGCTGTGTGCAAAGAACTATGAGTAAACCAGCTTAGCTGAACAAGAGAGTATCTCTATGGAAGTGGGATATAAAGAAAGGTAGGAAGGGGCTATATTGTAACAGAGCATTTTGTATTTATCATGAAGGCAACATGGAACCAACAGAATCTATGCTTTAGGAAAATCACTCTGGCAGCTGAGGAGAGACTGGTTTATACTTCAGAGGCTGGAAGCAGGAGACCAATCAGAAGTCTACTTCAATAGTCCAGGGATAAGGTAATGAAGGTGGAAAGAGAGGTACATATACTGCCAGAGTTATAAGATATGAACATAGAAACATCAGGATTGGAGAAGGGGGGGGGAGTAAGAATAAGGGGCTGAGGATGACACTAAGGCTGCAAGCCAGAATGATTAGGAGAACAACAGTGTCCTCAATAGCAACAGGAAAGTTTGGAAGACATGAGGTTTTAGGGAGGTTTTTTGTTTTGGGGGAGAGGAATGATGATTTTGGAAATGTTGAGTTTCAGATGCCTAAGAACCAGCTGGTTTGAGAAGCCCAAAAGTCAAGTGGTGGTATAAAGCTCGGCTAGGGGAGGAAACTAGGGCTAGATCATCTTCACAAAGAAAACCAAACCCATAGGAGCTAATGAAATCAGCAAGCCAGACAATGACAAATCCTTAGAAGAACACCCAAACAGTATTAATACTAGAAGAGTGTGGCACTTCCTAATCAGAGCACCAGAGGAAATCTAGAATTAGGGAAAAAGCGTGGATAGTCAGTGATAAACACTACAAAGAGGCCAAGGAGAATGATGACAGAAAAAAAATCATTGATAACCTCTGACAAAGGGGAAAAGGTCCTATCATAACAATCTGAAGGAGGAAGGGGAAAATATGAGAGGTAAGAAGTATACACAACTTTTTCAAGAAGTTTGGCCGTTGTTTTTTCCAAAAATGGCAAAAGGATACGAACAAGCAGGTTTCCAAGGAGAGAGGGGAATTAAGAATCAATAGTAGTATGAAAACAATGCTACAAATCAGTAAAAAAAATACAAATGTGGCTGAATAAGTTATGGTATATGAATGTTATGGAATATTATTGTTCTATAAGAAACAATCAGTAAGATGATTTCAGAAAGGCCTGGAGAGACTTACATGAACTGATGCTAAGTAAAGTGAATAGAACCAAGAGAATACTACACAGCAACAAGATACGATGATTAATTCTAATAGACTTGGCTCTTTTCAAGAATGATTCAGGTTAATTCCAATAGACTTGGGATGGAGAGAGCCATCTGCATCTAGAGAGAGGACTACGGGGACTGAATGTGGATCACAACATTCCACAAAAAAAATTTTTATGGAAATATTTTTAGAAGAATTGTACATATTCAACCTGTATTGGTTAAGCATTGCTATCTAGGAGAAGAGGATAGGGGAAAAGAAGGGGGAAAATTTGGAACATAAGGTTTTGCAAGGGTTGAGTGTTGAAAACTATCTTTGCATATATTTTGAAAATAAAATGGTATTATTTTAAAAAAGAAATGCAAATGAAATCAAATGAGGTTTCCCTTTGTATTTATCAGATCAGCAAAGATGGCAAAAAGGAAAATGACCTTTTTGAGGAGACTGAAGAAGACAGGAATACTGGTACCCTGTTGGTAAACTGTGAATTGACTTCATCATTCGGGAAAGCAATTTATAACTATGTCCCTAAAAACCCTAAAGAGATCAAAGAGAGAGAAAGAATCCATATGTACAGAGAGGTTATAGCAATTCTTTACTGCTCTAACCTCCACTTCCTAGATTTCTTAAGTTCCACATGCTGAATCCTTAGGACCCTTTCTAGCATCTTAAGACAAAGAGCTACACCCCAGAGAGTTCCTGAGCCTGCACTGTGGGACCGAGTTGCTCAGTACTATTGGTTGCTAACGCTCCCTAGGGCTTACAAGATCGTCCCTAGAGAACTTTTGACCACTTGGGGCTTTCTCGGAGAAGTCCTCCTTCTTGGAAGCCCTGGACACAGACTTGAAAACTAATTCCCTTATGGCTCCAGTTGGGCTGGTCCCCTCCTCTCTGCTGCAGGGATCTGCTTTCCTATTGCCTGTAGGCTTCTCACTCACAATTTGTGCCATACTGGAGTAAAAAGTTGTTATTGCTTGGAGTTTCTCATCAGACAGATTTCTTGATCATTACACCAAGGTTTTGTGGAAGCAGAGAAGTGAGAGCTCGGCAGTGTGTCTCCAGATCATGCAGGAAGTCTCTGCTAAGTTTTAAAAGCCTTCTGTGACCTGATCCTTATCTACCTTGCCACCCTTTTATGCAGCCCTCCCCTTTCTGCCTTCACACTCCAGTGGAACCACAATGATCTTGCTATTCATCACCAATGACATCCTATGTCCAGCTTGGGTACTTTGACTGTGGCCTGGCCTGCCTCACCTTTGAGAATCCTTTTTTTCCTTCAAAATGCTGCTCTTAGATGCTGGGTTTTCTCCCAATTACTAGGACCCTCCTATGCCAAATTATCTTGTATTTATCTTGCATGAACTTTATTTATATACATGCCTCCCCTGACAGAAACATGTTACAAGCTAGGATCACTTTATTTTTATTTTTGTGTATTTAGTGCTTGATATATAGCAGGAGTCTAACAAGTTATCTATGTTTATGCCCCCAACAATAGATTTGCCAAATATTCATTTCATGTAAAAATATGAAAATTTTTTAGACATGACCAATAGAAGAATCTGTTTTGCTTGGCTGCATATTTCTTAAAACGATTTTGTTTTTATTTTTTCCAGAGGAGGTTGGGAGAGGGACAGAAAAAAAAAGTGTTATAATTTGCAAAAATGTATTTTAAAAAAAGGAAAATCAAAATCCAATTTTTATGTTTTATGATATCTAAGAGTCAACCTAATCTCTTTAAGTTATTACTGAAGCACTAATTTAACATACATTTAACATAACATAAAATCAAAAATTTATGAGTGAAATGTCAATAAATAGCTATTAAATTTGATTCTTATAACAACATTAGTAGGAAGGTGATATGCTTCTCTCTATTTCACAGAGGAGGAAATAGGGAAACAGAAGTCAGTGACTTTCCCAGTCATACAGCTAGTAAATAACTGAGCTAAATTTTAATTCAGGTCATCCAGCCTTCCACTGGACCACAAGTCTATCACTCTATCCATTGTGCCACATAGTTAGTGATGATCAATGTTGAATTGAATTCAAATCTAACCCCTTGGCATTATACATGCTGTCTCCCCTAAGAAAAGATTACATAATATAAATTTCATGTATGAGGACATGACTTAGACTTTTATGAAGTCCTCACTCCATTCCTCCTTCCTTACTCTTTCCTCTGTTAACTGTCCCTTTTACAAGATCATAAAGAAGTATAATTAACACAGGTAAAAACAAAATTTCTTTGGAAAATTTCTAAGGTTGTTGATAAACAGCTAGACAGTTGTTGGCAAACCCATCTAACTAATAACTAATGTCCTATAGACTAGATAAGAGAAGCAAACACGAATTCAATTTTGGGAAAAAAAGCAAAGCTATTAAAGATATTCCAAAGATATCTGAAATATCTAGTAATAACAATGATAATGAAAACAACAATAACATTTATACTGTTTCAAGATTGCAAGATGCTGCACATACCATCCTCATTCACAACAACCTTGCTGTTCTTATTATTATTGTTATAATTATTATCTCCATTTTATGGATGAGGAAATTCAGCCTGAGAGAGATTAAGAAAGTTGGCTAGGGTCACAAACTTAGCAAATGTCTGAGGTAAGATCAGAATTCAGACTTTCCTGGTATCAGATCTATCATCTAATCACCAAGCCAAAGTGCCTCTTTAAAGGCTAGTAGATGTAAGATTCAAAAAACATCAAAGCTGAAGAAGTATTTGTAGTTGATTTTTTTGTAAAAGAACTATTCTTACTGTACTACAAGCTGCTGGCACACAGATCCATTATCAGTAATGAGTTCATTCAGTTTTAATTCCAGATGAACTTTACCCTGAAATAAACAAAAAAAAGTACACTCATTAGTTTTCTTTTAATGACAAAACAATGAAAAATGTCATGTAAAAAACATGTGGATACATTTTAAGTAGTAATCAAGTTAAGCTATCTCTATTATTCTACTATTTTAAGGACAACATCAATTTAAAAGATGATGCTAATACAGATGAACCAGTATGAGTCTAATGGCTCAGTTGTCCTACATGATAAATAATACATATTTGAAGGTAAAATAATTTGAAATAAAAGCTAAAAGTAAAAATATTACTATAACAATAAAATATTAGTATAAACAAAATTACAGGAGAGAGACCTTCCCTTCCAAATACTAACATCAGTAGGTTAAAAGATAGCGAAATCAAACAATTCTAAAAGCAATATAAAACTAAAGCCAAGTTAAATAAGCAATAAAATCTAAAAGATTTTTTTTTCTTGCTTGATTATGCCAATTAACATTTATGGAACCACTAAGCAAAAGACACTGAGGATGATACAAAAAATAAGTAAACCTAACCCTTGTCTCAAGCAGCTTACAATCTAGTTGGCAATCAAGGTGCAAAGGTAGGAAATCAAGAATTTACGGGAGTATAAATGTCAGGGAGATGATTATATTGAAAAGTATAAAATGAAATTATATGTAAATACTAAGTAGAGATGTGATTTTTTAAAAATTGTCCCTTTAAAGAATTTGGTTTGCATTTCTGGTCATATGAAAAGGTACTCTAAATCAATATTGATCAGAGAATTGTAAATTAAGACAACTTACAAACTACACACCTCTTGGACTGGCTAAAATGACAGAAAAAGATAATGATGAAGGTTGGAAGAGATGTGGGAAAACCGAACACTAATACAATGTTGGTGGAACTGTGAATGGATCCAATCATTTTAAAGAACATTTTGGAACTATACCCAAAAGGCTATCACACTGTGCATACCCTTTGATCCAGCAGTGTTTCTACTGGGCTTATATCCCAAAGAGACCCACATGTGCAAAAATGTTTGTGGCAGCCTTCTTCGAAGTGAGAAGGAACTGGAAATTGAGTGGATGCCTATCAGATGGAGAAGGAATGAATAAGTTATGGTATATGAATGTTATGGAGTATTACTGTTCTGTAAAAAATGAGCAGGATGATTTCAGAGAGGCCTGGAGAGACTTGCATGAACAGATGCTAAGTGAAATGAGCAGAACCAGGAGATCATTATACATGGCAACAGCAAGATTATATGATGATCAATTCTGATGGACATGGATCTCATCAACAATGAGATGATTCAGACCAGTTCCAATGGTCTTGTGATGAAGAGAGCCATCTACACCCAGAGAGAGGACTGAGGGAACCGAGTATGGTTCATAACATAGCATTTTCACTTTTTTTTGTTGTTGTTTGCTTTCATTTTATTTTCTTTCTCATTTTTTTTTCTGGTTTGATTTTATTTTTCTTGTGCAGCAAGAGAATTGTACAAATATGTATGTATGTATGTATGTATGTATGTATATAATGGATTTAACATATATTTATACCATGTTTAACATATATTGGACTATTTGCCATCTAGGGGAGGGGATGGAGGAAGGGAGGAGAAATTGGAACACAAGGTTTTGCAAGTGTTAATGTTGAAGAATTATCCATGTATATGTTTTGAAAAATAAAAAGCTTTAATAAAGAAAAAAATAATTTGGTTTGTGAAATGATAAACGATGATTTGTGTAGTTTTATTAAAAAGAAAAAAGAGGTACCCTAACTTTCTTCAATGTTAACTATTGAGCATAGATTACACCACGATTAAAGCAAGAGGAAAAGTTTTTCTCTCTCTCCCAAATCAGTAGCACTTCTTGTTTAAATTTTCTTTTATATTGTTATAAGCTTGCCAAATATCAACAAGCATACTGTACTATATGAAAAACAGGAAAAAAGGTCTACATACAACAGCATGGATTTCACTAAGTACACCTTGGTTTTTTGGATAGATTTAACACAACAGTTTCAATACTGCCTTGTTTGACCACTTTTCTCCTTTTAAAATTTTCTCTTGTTCTCTTCATTATATTTTTAAAGACTTTTAAAATATTTTCTTCCAGTTTTTTTCCTATCTCTATCTTTTTCCTCCATTCTGTTCCAACCTCCCCAAATTAAAATCCTTTAAATTGTTCCAAATAAAAGCCTTCTAATGTTTGGTCCAAAAAGGCAAATGAAGTATATAGTCATGCAAAACAAACTCACACAATGAACAGACCCCATTCTCATACAATTTTAATAAATAAATCAATGCTTAATAAATTAATACAAAATTTATAGAAGCATGCAGAGTAAAATTTTCTGAAATTTGCAATTAATTCACAATTAAAAGGTAAAGTGATGTTATGGCTACAAAAGACAAGACTTTAGATGAGTTCTTGTTGAGAATCATTAGTACTGTACCAGATCCAACTTTATATGTTCATTACTCCCACTAACATCTTAACAACACATTCTTTAGGCATTAATCTTTAGAAAAACATAACTGACTTGGTCAATCAAGGGAGTGGGGCCCAAACATGTCCATACATGATAAAGAAAAACTATTAGTAGAATACTTTAAAAACTTAAAAGGTACTGAGAGTTATGAAAATGATAAAGACTCTCATATTCAAAGTTTATTTTTAATTACACTAACTTCATCTTAAACAAAATTATATTTATCCCTATCTTCTATTTTTGACCAAAAGATTGTGAATCAAACCAGACAACATATGCTTTCATTAATCTCTTTTATTTACTGCTCTGTGCTACAGCTAAAACTGGAATTGCCTTATGGTTTACATTATCAGGTTTCTCATAGACAAAGTTACTGAGTCAAAAGGTAAGTTTTTTTGTTTTTTTTTTTGCTTTTTGCTGAGGCAATTGGGGTTAAGTGACTTGCCCAGGGTCACACAGCTAGGAAGTGTCTGAGACCAGATTTGAACTCAGGTCCTCCTGACTTCAGGGCTGGTGTAAGTTTGTTTTTTTCCATAGAAATATGCCTTTTCATTCAAGCCATTCTCCAATCAATAAATGGTCAAAGGATATGAACAATTTTCAGAGGATGAAATTAAAACTATTTATAGTCATATGAAAAGGTGCTCCAAATCACTGTTGATCAGAGAAATGCAAATCAAGACAACCCTGAGGTACCACTTCACACCTGTCAGATTGGCTAAAATGACAGGAAAAGTTAATGATGAATGTTGGAGGGGTTGTGGGAGGGCTGGGACACTGATGCATTGTTGGTGGAGCTGTGAACGGATACAGCCATTCTGGAGAACAATTTGGAGCTATGTTCAAAAAGTTATCAAACTGTGCATACCCTTTGACCCAGCAGCATTTCTATTGGGCTTATATCCCAAAGAAATCATAAAGGAAGGAAAGGGCCCCACATGTGCAAGAATGTTCGTGGCAGCCCTTTTTGTAGTGGCTAGAAACTGGAAATTGAATAGAAGCCCTTCAATTGGAGAATGGCTGAATAAATTATGGTATATGAATGTTATGGAATATTATTGTTCTGTAAGAAATGACCAGCAAGATGATTTCAGAGAGCCCTGGAGAGACTTACATGAACTGATGCTGAGTGAAATGAGCAGAACCAGGAGATCATTATACACGGCAACAACAGTACTATATGACAATTCTGATGGACATGGCTCTCTTCAACAATGAAATGTTTCAAACCACCTCCAATTGTTCACTGAAGAAAGCCATATACACCCAGAGAGAGGGATGCGAAATGTGGACCACAACATAACATTCTCATACTCCTTGATTGATGTTTGCTTACATTGTGTTTCCTTTATCTGATATATCGTTTGTGTAGATAAGATTTTTCTTGCACAACAATGATAAGTTTGGAAATATGTATACATATATTCGATTTGCCAATATTTTAACATAATTAACATGTAGTGGATATCCTGCCATCTAGGGGAGGGGTGGGGAGTTGGGGGAAAAATTTGTAACGGAAAGCTATGTAAGGGTTATTGTTGAAGAATTACCCACACATATGTTATGCAAATAAAATAAAAATTAAAAAAAAAAGAAATATGCCTTTTCAAATTAAAATGGTATCTTGTCAAATAGTCGAACACAAACAGAATTTTTAATATATATATAATTATTAAAAATCAAGTGCATGATGTTAGAGAAGATTTTTCAAAAATGTAATCATCTAGTTATCTTACAGATCTTGCTTAATCTTATTTTTGATTTTATCTCAGACTTGAACAGAACATTATTTTCTAAATTGTCCTGAATTTCCCCTCTTGAATTTTTTTTTTTTGGTATAGCATTTCCATAGCATCCTAGATTAAAGTGTGATGCTTCAATGCAGAAGCCATCAATTAAGTATTTTGCTTTACATATGAAGAAATTGAGAAGCCTGAGGTCATGGAGCTATGAAGCATCAGGTGGAGTTTTAGAGAGTTCAAAAGTAGTACTAGTTTCATAGTATTCTCTTGCTTACATTCAATGAATGACAAAACCTCTTTCACTTTATAATTTACTAAGTGTTTAACAGCACTAACAAAAAAAGTTTTTTTTTTTAAACATGGTATTCCTAAGAAAGTGATTTCCTTGAAGCTTTGCAATTCATTCCATAACCTTAAGATGGTCTCTTGATGATTTCTAAAAGTTGGTGTTACTCTAAAAAAATCATGGGATAAATCTGGATGTGGGAGGCCTGAGTCAGTACAGAACTGGTGGAGCAAATACAGTTATAAAATGAATTTCCAACCCAGCAAAGGGCAGGTCTCTGAAGTCTGGGGGAGGGGAGAAAGCAGCGGGGAATGGCAATGGAGGATTGTTGGACATGGCTAACATAACAAAAAATGAGTCAGAAATAGAATGACT
The DNA here is from genome assembly GCA_023553655.1 of Myrmecobius fasciatus. Classification (NCBI taxonomy): domain Eukaryota; kingdom Metazoa; phylum Chordata; class Mammalia; order Dasyuromorphia; family Myrmecobiidae; genus Myrmecobius; species Myrmecobius fasciatus. The sequence continues at coordinate 58,218 of JAJPUD010008172.1, read as the reverse complement.
TTTTGAGAGGTTTGCCTCAAGGCATCTGGCATTGCCCAACTGCAAAAGATCAAGTCCCTGAGGTAACAAAAATGAAAAGTTTGGGATAAGCAGACAGACAGACAGACAGACCACACACACACACACACACACACACACACACACGAGCAAAAGCTGCAATGAGACAAAGACTTGATATCAGGTAAAAATTCCTAATAATTTAAGCTGTCAAGCAATAGAACAGGACTAACTTGGAAAGTGGACTTCTTTACCCAGAAGGTCTGCAAGCAGAAGCTAAATAGCACTGGTGAAATGGGGTTTCGTAGGGATTCCTTTCACATGGAGGTTGGATTGCACTGGATGGGTGTTGAGGCCTGAGCCTCTATACCACAATAGAAGCATGACCTCTGTTCTAGCAATGGTGCTGGCACTAATTACTATTTATGTTGGCACTAATGGCATTGGCATGATTATGGCTATAGAAGGCGTTTCATCTGTATTAGCTGAAAGTCTTAGGGTTTCTTCTAGCTCAAAAATCTTATATCTAAAATTAATACAGAATGTTTTCCCCTAATATTCAAGGCCCTCTGTAATCTGTCTCCAACTTAAATGGCTCCATCAGGAAGGAAGCCACCCACTACTATCCTGCAAAGACCATAAAGGTGAGTCAGAAGCTGGCTGATCAAACAAGTCCAGCTGAGGTTTACATCTCGAAGTCATACAAGATAAGATAGTTCAAGTATTTGGAGCCATTTGCTTATATTCATTAACTGTCCCACCACTTAAGATAGAACTTGCATATAGAGTGGTGAGGGGCAAACTGACAAGTCTCATTTTTTCCCATACGGTAGGTATGACTTAGAGCTCCTTTTTTATATTCATTATCTGCTCTGAGGTACATGGATATATTTTTCTTTCTTCTATTAAGGGAAAAATGAGTCCCAGGGTTGTAGTTCTTTGGTCTAGTTTCTGTCACATCTCTCTAAAGATACACCCTCACTTACCCCAATATATTAACCATATCCTATCTGGGACTCAAGGCACCTGCCTCTAAAAGAGAAGGGTATTGGATTTGGACCAAGAAGAGCCAGGTTGGATCCCAGTAGCTTTACTATCTATTACCTTGCCACCCTGACCAAGTTAACCAACCCTGCTGGGTCTTGGTTTCCTCATCTGTAAAATACAGATATTGCACTATATTATTTGTAAGATTCACTTTACTATTAAAGTTTATGGGTAAAATGTTTCCATTACTTTCCTTTAAGAACTCTCTATTCCAGTAATCCAAGTGGACTTCCTACTGGTCTCATTTTCATATTTTTGCTTGTACAATTCTCTGTTCCTGGAAATGACTCCCACCCTCAGCCTCATCTCCAATTTCTGAAAGTCTTTCCCTTTCTTAAAAGCACAACTCCATGAACTCTGGATGTGCTTTCTTCTTCCTCAAATTTTGATGGTGCTAAATTTGGACCTTTCCCTTGCTCTCAGAACATTTTGTTTGTACCACAGTCCATGTCTTATCTTCCTTCTCCCCACTAGAATGTAAAATCTTTGTGGGCAAGGATTCCATTTTGCCCAATGTCTAGCATAGTGAATTGTGCAAAGTAGGAATGAATGGAAGTGATAGAAAATAAGGTTCTCATGAGGGAAATGGGAAGAATAAGTGAAAGAGAGGTAATAATAAAAGGGAGTTATAAGGAGCCTCAGAAGTTATCTAGTCTGACTCAGATCCGACTAAGAATAATCTTTTACAATATTTCCAGTAGTCATCAGGCCTATAAGACTTGAAGTCTTATTGAACCCATTACTATCAGAGACCATGCCTTTCATATTGCCACTTGTTAGAAAATTTTTCCTTATATCAAGACCAAAATGTGCTTCAATAGCTATTTGAAAATTATAGGACATAATTAAACAGCGACTGTAAGACTTAAATATACCTGATTTTTAAGAGATGATCTGAAAGAAAAGCTAATAGGTAGAATAATGTTGATCTCTTATACCAAATCCACAGATGACTAGCAATAAAACAAAAGCCAGAACAAATTAAAAATATGGACTTCAAAGAGACTATTTATTCTTCATGTTTCAAAGGATCTCTTGAGAAAGCTTACATAAAAATTACTCATGTAAAATAAAAATTTCGAAAAATATTTTATTTTGGTTGCTTTAAGTTATAGAAAACATTTGTGTGATTTCTAGTAAAGCATTTCATTGCTCTTAATTAAGTTGACCATTTTACAGGCCAACAGATACATATTCTTATTTGAATCAGAAATTATTTGCTTTATCTGTAACAAATTATTGCAAAGATATTTAAATTTCTTTAGCTTATACTTCTTGATATTTCCATAGAAAGGAATTGGGAAAATCAGTTGATGCTAAAGACAATTAACAATAATGACAACCACACAAATGAGGACCGACACTTAGATGACAGCTGCTAAGTGTCACTGTTCAGAGTCTTCAAATATCTTGTTTGATTTTGATCGTCACAACAATCCTGGGAAGTAGGTGCTATTATTATCCCAATTTTATAATTGAGAAAAGAGAGGCAAAACAGAAGTTAAAGGACCTGGCACAAGATCACAGGACTAAGAAGTCTCTGAAGCTGAATTTGATCTCAGGTCTTCCTGACTCCAGATCTAATGCTTTGACAGAATTCCTTGAACCACATTTTCCTCTGAAGTTATGGTATTACAAAATTACAGAATTTGAGAGTTGGAAGTGAGCTTGAAGTTCATCTGGCTCCATCTATATACTTAAAATAGGCACACATAAAGTCCATGCCCATCAAATAGAGAATGACTCAAGAAACAGGAAGCTTATTCTGGGGATGACCTCATCATCCAGGAGGACCTCATCAGCCTTAGTGTACTCCACCTCATCACTATCCCCTGCCTCTGCCTACAGGGTGGAGCTACGAATCCCAAACCTCCATTTAAGGAGAGAACCCAGCTCAGGTGTATCCCCATTTCTCACCTAGGGGCCCTACTCTGGGACTTCTCTACCAACTACCCCATAAGTATTTCTCCCTCCCTTATCTTTTTCAGCTTCCTTTTGTATTTTGCTTTTACCTGGTAGAAATTGTCTTTTTGTATTTGTATTCCTAGCACTTAGCATAGTACCTGATACATAGTAGGTGCTTAATAAATGTTCACTGAATACTGACAGTGGTACATGACTATCACAGAATAATACTGTGCGGCATAAAATAACCTGAATTCAGAAGGTGGGACTACTTGTCAATCAATAAACATCAATTAAATACCCATGATGTGGTAAATATAGGATAAAAAGAAAGATAAAAGATAGTTCCTGATCTTAAGAAGCTCACCATCTACTGGAGGACACGATATGTAAACAACAATGTGCAAGACAATAAACACACACAAACACACATGGCAAACTGATAATAATAAAGTGGAAAAGCACTAGAGTTAAGACAGACTGAAAAAAGTTTCTGTAAAAGATAGGATTTTATCTGGGACTTGAAGAAAGCCAGGGAAGTTAGGAAGCAAAAATAAGGAGGGAGCAAATTCCAGATGAGGGGGTGAGCCAATGAAAATGCTTGGGAGATGAGTGTCTTGTTTGAGGACCACAAGGAAGCTAGTATCACTGGATCACAGAATACATGATGTATGGGGGTAGGGGTAGGTTGTATAAAGGTGCAAGAAACCTGGAAGGGTGTTGTGGTGGTAGGGAAGAGCACCAGGTTTTGAATGCCAAATAGAGGAATTGATATTTGAACTGAGAGGTGAGGGAGAGCCACTGAATGGGGTGACACATTCAAACTCAGACTTTAGAAAGATCACTTTGACAACTATGTAGAGGACTGGGGAAGGGAGTTAGAAAGGGAGACCAACAAGCAGACTTTTGCAATTGTTCAGGTATGAGGCTACGAGGGCCTGGAAAAAAAGGGAGCCTGTAGGACAGGCACTCTGAAGATTTAGATTTGACAGTCTTTGGCAGCAGTTTGAATACGAGGGGAGGGAGGGTATAAGGTTAAGTCAGAAGTCTAGTTCGATGTCTAGGTTTTGAGTCTAGGAATTAGAAGGATGGTAAAGCCCTCAAAAGTAATACAATCACTCATATAAACTGATGAAGAGTTAAACGACCACACAAAAAAATCTATCTAACAACTCTAAGAACATAAATAGCAAAGACATAAAAAGAGTGAATTCTGGGCAAATGTAGTGAACAAGTTTAGCCTTGAAGAAAGAAGACGACAATTAAGCTTCCCCCTCAATGGCTGGCAGGGATGAGTAAAACAGAGATGGATACCTCACATACTGTCAGCTCTGGTTAATAGACCACTCCACTTTTGCTATCCTGCTTTCCTACTTCTGCTTTATCCTTCTTTCTTTTTTTTATTCTGTTAAAAGGGTTAACTTTCTGGGCAAGGGAGAGACAGATTTGGAAATTAAGGTAAGGTAAAAACAAAAGAGCAATAAAAAAAAAATTTGAGAATCTTAGTATGATTTCAGATAAAAATTCCTTCATACAAATGGAAAAAAAAATCCCTACCAGACTGGATTTCTGCCAAGGGTGTTGTACACAGTTAACTAGATGCTCCTCCCAGGTGCATCAAGAAAATATTTCCCAAACCTTGTACAAACATAACAATTGTGTCATACCAGAAAAGAGCTAGAAGGTGAAAACACCGGATGCTGACACATGTTGGTACACACTTAATAAAACAAAGCTTCTGGATACCAAGTTAATAGCCACCATTAATAGTATTACTAAAAATATATAATTATCTTTAAGTCAAGCTGCATAATTTATTCAAGTCAATTGCTTCATTTTTTTCTCTGGACTACAAATACAACTTACTGATCACTTATATTTGGTTGAATAAAATATATCTCCATAAAAGTATATCTACCTTTTCCAAGAAAAGACTGCCCAAATATTTGTGTAAGTTATAAAAAGCAGAGGGATAGCTGAAAATAAAATGTCTGAAACATGAAAATCGACAGCAAAATTAAGCTAGACGATAACTTCCTTCCATCATTTTCTATTTTATTATACATCTTTACAAATATTTCATTAAAAAAAATCATAAAAAAATAAATAAATAAAAGTCCTTTGGTTTTAAACTACTGATATTCAGTGTCACCCTTATGATGCATGCATACCAAGTATATCAATTATCTGTATACATTTTTAAAAATTTGAGATGACAAAGAAATTATAATTTCTAATTACATAACTAGATCAAAAACTGTCTTCCACTTTAATCAAATGAATATTTTCTTTTAAAAAAATCACTTCACTCTTTTTACTTGCATTTACACACTCCATTCCAGGTGCTAAGGATACAAATACCAAGTGCAAAGGTAGAAATAATCACTATTCATGAGAAGTTTACATGATAATGCAGGAGACCAGCACATACATAAGTATATTCACATAAATTAAAGCTGTGAAATCTAAAGTAGTGTAGGATGGAAGGAACCTGCAGTTGAGGAAATCAGGAAAGGTTTTTAAAGAAGATGGTGTCTGTGCTGCCTCTTAAAGGAAGAGGGGAAACTCCATGAGACAATAGTGACAAAATTTAGCATAAAAATGCTAGATAAGTGAACATAGATTCAAGAATTTCTTCTCATCTTACCCTCTTTCAGAATTAGAAGATACCCCTGAGAATTCATAACTGAAAATATTTCTCATCACAACATAAATGACAAGTTCTGAAATACCTTTAAGACCTGCACTGAGAGGAAATTCAACAACTCTAAACCAGGTCGTTCCATTTTTTGATAGCTAAATTCACCTTATTGCAAAACCTTCTACAATTGCCCCTTAGTTCCTTCCTGTCTGGAGCCAAAAAGAACAAGTCCCATTTCTCCTTCCATATGACAGCCCTCTAAATACTGAAAGGCAGTTATCATTGTTCCCATTCATTGTTTCTCTTTTTAACAGAACAAACATCTTTAGTCTTTAACTCTCGTACAGACAAGAGTTTTCATAATTTTGGCGGCTTTCTTTAGTTAGGACTTTATCCATTTTAAAGTTCTTCCTAAAATGTGGTACTCAAAATTTAATATAATATACCAGATATGATCTGACTAGGACAATATGAGTACAGCAAAACCATTATTTTTTTAATATCTGGCTATTATCTCTCTCTCTTTTTTTTTATTAAAGCTTTTTATTTGCATAACATATGTATGGGTAGTTCCTCAACATTGATTCTTACAAAGCTTTCCATTACAAATTTTCCCCCCAGTCCCCTCCCCTCCCCTAGATGGCAGGAAGTCCACTACATGTTAATTATATTAAAATACTTGACAAATCGAATATATGTATACATATTTCCATACTTATCTTGCTGTGCAAGAACAATCGTTATCTACGTGAACAAAAAAGTATCTGAGAAAGGAAACCCAATGCAAGCAAATATCGATAGAGATCATGGAAATGATATGCTGTGGTCCAAATTTCATGTCCCTCTCTCTGGGTGTATATGGCTTTCTTCACTGAACAATTGGAACTGGTTTGAGACTTTTCACTGTTGAAGAGAGCCATGTCCATCAGAATTGATCATCATATAGTATTGTTGTTGCTGTGTATAATGATCTTGTGGTTCTGCTCATTTCACTCAGCATCAATTCATGCAAGTCTCTCCAGGCCTCTCTGAAATCATCCTGCTGGTCGTTTCTTAAAGAACAATAATATTCCATAACATTCATATACCATAATTTATTCAGCATTCTCCAATTGATGGGCATGCATTCAGTTTCCAGTTTCTAGCCACTACAAAAAGGGCTGCCACAAACATTCTTGCACATGTGGGGCCCTTTCCCTCCTCTAAGATCTCTTTGGGATATAAGCCCAATAGAAACACTGCTGAGTCAAAGGGTATGCACAGTTTGATAACTTTTTGAGCATAGCTCCAAACTGCTCTCCAGACACTATTATCTCTCTTAAAGAAATCTAAGATTAGCTTTTTAATTTAATTTTATTTTTTTAGTGGCCACATCATACTGTTGAGTCATTGACTTCTGGTTCTTTTTCAGACAAGCTGCATCCAATCAAGCTTCTACCACAGATAATATCTTGAAAATAAGTAGGATTTTACAGTTATTCTTATAAAATTTCATCTTAAAAGATGTGACCCAGTTTCCTAAATCTACCAAGGGCTTTCTGGATTCTGAATGCCATCGATGCATTAGCTAATTTTCCTGCGTTGCCATCTGTAAAACTAATAAGGGTATGTCTAAGTTATTAACAAAATTTTTAAAAAGCACTAAGATCACCTGACTGGAGAACTTGTTACAAGATACTACTCTTTCAAACAGTTTCGAATCTATTTAATATTACCACTCTATAGCCCACATCTCACTCTGCAATAGGAAGAAATAACCAAAATTCTTGGCTAAAACCTAAATAACACTTCTTTACACTATTCTTCACAACAACAACAACAATAAAAGGCATAGGAGGGAACTGACCTTAGTTGTTGCTCAGTTATTTTTCAACTGTTCACTATAACTATTTAAAAATACATTCTAAAATTCACAGGAATCAAGTCAACCTTACTAATCTACAATTACTGTTTCTGTTTTCTTCCATGTTTTTGTGTTTTGTTTGTTTGGGGTTTTTTTGCCTTAAAAACTGGGACATCGGGACAGCTAGGTGGCGCAGTGGATAGAGCACCAGCCCTGAAGTCAGGAGGATCTGAGTTCAAATCTGATCTCAGACACTTAATATTCCCTAGCTGTGTGATCCTGGGCAAGTCACTTAACCTCAATTGCCTCAGCAAAAAGCAAAAAACAAAACAAAACAAAAAAAAAAAAAAAACTGGGACATTTACTCTTCTCCTGTTCTGTGGTAGTTCTTTTGTTCTCCATGACTTCAAAGAATAGCAGTGGTTCAGAAATCTCATCCTTGAACTTTATCAGTTTGTAGAAGTAGTTCAACTGGGCCAGGGGACTTCATTTCTTCACTACTGCATTATTTATCATGTTGCCCATTAGACATTAAAAATTGGATGCTCTATAGGGATTTTAATCTCTACTTGTACAAAACAGATCTCGTTCTCTTTCCTCACATTCTCCATTCCATATTTCTCACCATTGCCATTCACAACATCTGTATCATCTCAAACTTCACTATCACTGATCCAGCTCCTCCAATCTGCTGTTAGATCTCACAATTTCTTTCTCCACAACAAACCTGTATTGAACATCTCCTCTTCATTCCAACAGTGGTCACCTTACTAAAGGACTCCCATGACCTTATAATAGTCTTCTAGTTGGTCTCCTTGCCTTAAGTCCCTCTCCATTTGAATCCATCCTCCACCTGCTGCCAAAGTGATTTTCCTAAAGCACAGGATTGATCATATCAAAAGGGTATGATATGATCATAACCTTACTCAAGAATCTCTAGGGGTATACTCAGATATAAAATATACATTCCTCTGCTTGGCAAAGAAAGCTCTTTATAATTGGGCTCCTTCTTGTCTTTCCAATACTTAATTCCCTTCCTTACACTGCATCCTCTAGCCATAAGAGCCATATTCCTCCTGGAGTCTTATCTGGTGTCTTTCCCAAACTGCTTTGGGTTCACGTTACACATATTCTATACACACTCGCTTGTATACATGTTCACCTGAGGGCTACCACTGCTTCTCTTTGGTTTCTGTATGTATCCTCCATGTTTAGCAAAGTCTTTGATACATAACAGTATGAAGTTTAATAAATGCTGTTGGATTTATTATCATAACTATTAACTCATCATTAGCCACTTTTCTTCTATCCTTGGAAAGATGTGCACTACTTTTCATTCTCTATTAATGTCTGACATATATCAAATGAGTTTCCTATATTCATTATGTTTTGATCTGGCATTGTAAAAACTGACATAACATATTAATATTATACAATGGTATTCCAGATGAGCTATTTAAAACATTAAAAGATGATGCTGTTAAAGTGCTACGCTAAATATGCTAGCAAATTTGGAAAACTCAACAGTGGTTACTGGACTGGAAAAGATCGGTTTATGGCTCAATCCTGAACACAGACAATGCCAAGGAGTTCTCAAATTACTGAAAGATTGTGCTCATTTCACATGCTAACAAGGTTATGCTTAAGATTCTACAAGCTGGGCCTCAGGAGTATGTGAAGTGAGAATTACCAGAATAGCAGGCTGGTTTTCAAAGAAGCAGAGGAACTAGAGACCAAATCCCCAATATTCACTGGATTATAGAAAAAAACTAGGAAGTTAGAGAAAAACATCTACACTCAAGCTTTTGATTGCAAGGAGCATAGCAAAATGCAGAAAGTCCTCAAAAAGATGCGAGTACCAGATCATCTTAACAATTTCCTAAAGGAACTGCATGCAGGCCAAGAAGCAACAGTTAGAAACACAAACATGGAACAACTGATTGTCTGAAGACTGGAAAAGAAGCACAACAAGACTATACATTGTCAGCGTATGTATTTACATGGCACATCATGCAAAACACTAGGCTGGATAGATCAAAAACTGGAATTAAGGTTGCCAAGGAGAAATATCAACAATCTCAGATATGAAGACAATACTGATCTGAGGGTGGAAAGTGAAGAGGAATTAAGAAGCCTTCTGATGAGGATGAAAGATGAGAGGGTAAAAGGTGACTTGAAGCTTAACATTAAAAAACCTAAGCTCTTGGCAACTGGTGTCTCATTGTTTGCTGAGGAAAGTGATAGAGGAGGAAGAGAGGGACTAAAGGAAGAGAGAAGGTGAAGAAAGGAAAGAAGGAGGGGAAACAGAAGACTAAAAAGAGGACAAAATAAGAGATAAGATGGGGGAAAGGGAGAGGAGAGGGACAAAGTGGGTTTAGAAATGAAAAAAGTAGGAAAGGTGGGAGACTTATAGATGCCAGGACTATATATTATTAGTTGTATTAAGCTCTGAAATGCTTTAGAACATTAAAGGTAAGACTAAAAGGGCACCCATAAGAAGAGTAAAGACAATAGAAATGGCTGTTCATCTTCATACTGATTTCAGATACTACTGTTGCCACCAACGAATTGCTAAGAGTTCTGAAAATCTCAAATTTCCTGTAGGATCTGAGGCCCAATTGGGGAACTATTATTCTAACCTCACTTTAAGTCTGTTTCAAATTTTTGGATATTCTATTAATACTTGCTACCTTTCCTTTTACGTATTCAATTAACTTAACTCAACTGCTCATCCCTTTCAATGGAAAGCATTGAGTGTAAGTATAGGAACCATCCAATCCAGGTATTTATAAATGTCTTTTCATCTAATGCATTTTAGACACGAACTATACTGTCTAGGCAAATTGTAAACCTTAGTTCAGGGACTTCATGATTTCTGCAGGTATTGTGTAAGACTGAGAAACTACCAACAATTAACAAAAGATCTCTGGAGATAAGAAAAATATCTTGCAAAAAAAAAAAAAAAAAAGCTGAAGACTGAAGAGGAAGTATATGAATGATTCTGAATGAAATACCATATTTACATGCATGCTTCCTCATTTTGAATATTTCTACATGCCTGAACATTGAGAAATCAAGAAAAAAGTTCCCCACACACCATTTCCTCCCCTACTTTTCCTTTAACACAATAACTAAGATTTGTGTTACTATGATTATGAATCATCATAATAAAAAAAATTGGTATACTATTCTCAAAGAACATAAAAAACAGGTTAAAAATATATAGAGCTACTTTTGGAAAAAGCAGGTAGTTTGCTAAGCAACAGACTACTCAGAATGATAATAGGAATATGCCATTTGATTTTTCTTACACAACTGAAAATGGCATGCGTCCAGATGGAGCCTACTTAGATCCAACAACAAAATCAAGAGGTCTACCATGGGTGGTATTCACAGGAATGGAAACCACATTTCATTGAAAAAGAAACAAACAAATGGCTGGGTCACACAGATGTTTATAGAAATGGAAGGTTTTCATCACCTGCCATGGGTCTCTATCATCTGCACTTATATATGCACATATGCATTCAGACATGCACATAAAAATCTATAGAACCCCATTAGAGTTTAAGTCATAATGTGGACAAGAGACAAGTCAGTCAACTAGCATTTATTAAGCACTCGCTATATGCCAGGCACTGTAAGCCCTGGGAGTACACAGAATGGCCAACCCTTACAAAGCCCCCAACACAAAAAAAACCATCATTCTTTGCCTTCAATCTAATGGGGGAGACAACATGCCAATGACTGGGTACAGACAGGATGAATTGGGAGAAGTCTCAGGTTAAGGTTAAGAAAAGGTTAAGGACTGGGAAAGGTTCTTGCATAAGGTATAACTTTAGGTGAGATCCAAGATGATGAGGAAGGAGAGAATTCCAGGGAATGGGAAGTAGAATGGAGGATGGGGGTGAACTAAAAGTTAATGAAAAATGCCCAGTCAGGTGATGAAATGTCTTGAGGAACAGCAGGGAGGCTAGTGTCACAGATCTCAAGAGTTCACATATGGGACTAAGGTATAAAAAAGACTGAAAAGGTAAGGAGGGCCACTTAAGAAGGACTTTAAAAGCCAAACAAAAGAATTTCTATTTGATCCTGGAGCTAATCCTTCAAGTTTCTTGAACAGGAAGGTGATACGATTAGACCTTCATTTTACAAAGAAAGCTGAATAGAGGATGCAGTGGAGTGGTGAGAGACTGAAGATAGGGAATCCAGCCAATGGCGGGACAAGTTCAGGCCTAAAATGACGAAGGCTCGCACTGGGGATTGAAGCCTCAGTGGAGAGAAGGGGCATATAGGAGAGACACTCATGGAGGCCCATGGGGTGGGCCGGGGGGAGTCCGACATCTCAGCTACAAGCCTGAGCAACTTCTAGGCATTCTTCATTGCCTTTGTTCCCCCAACCCTTCTGGCATGGAAGATTAAGACAAACTCTTCTGAGAAATTGTGGAGGCATTGTTCTGCAGGATGTTTGTTCTCCACAAACAGGATCATCCAGAGAACCCTGCATCCATAGGGAATCCCTCCTTAGCTTATTATACATAGTTTTAAAAAGTCATCAATAATCAAAAGCAATTCACACATATCCCAAAGTTTGCATTTTCTGTTTACTTTAAATACGTCCATCAACATACAGTTCTTAGATATACTATAGTAAGGGTTACAAGTGTTTAATTAGGGCTTGTGGAAATGATTTCTAGCCTCAGTATTATCTGATGCAAACAGCTGTCCTTATTTTTGATGGAAAATATTCTCCACTTATTAATTCTGAATTTTTACACTAATCAGTTATCTGAGAAAATATACTTATATTTTTGCTGAACAAGTTTTCCCTTTCTTAAAAGTGCTTCTTTGACTGTAGCAAAACAATGAATTTGTCACTTGGAGAGATGCAGAAATGTTTCTTTTTAAATGTATAAATATATACCTTTCAATTTGGAGACAAAAATAAATAAAATCATAAGAATAAAGTTGCCAGTATACTGGTCTCATAATATTTAAAATGATATTAAAATTTTTTAAACCACTAATTCTAATTAAGTGTTCTCTTCCTTACATGAATTGATGCTAAATGAAACATTGTACACAGCAACAAGGTTATGTGATGATCAACTGTGATGCACTTGACTCTGTTCAACATTGAGGTGATTCAAGATAATTCAGATTTGTCATGGAAAATGCCATCCACATCCAGAGAGAGAATTAGGGAAACTGAATTGGGTCAAAGCATAATATTTTTATCTTTTTTTTGTTAGTGTTGTTTGTTTGCTTGTTTTTGTCTTTTTTTTTCCTCAAAATTTTTCCCCCTTTTGATTTTTCTTATGCAGTATGAGGAATATGGAAATGTGTTAGAAAAATTGCTTATATTTAAACTATATTGGATTGCTTGCTGCACAAGGGAAGGGGGGGAGAGGAGAAAAGTTGTAACACAAGGTAAATGTAAAAGGCTATCTTTGCATATATTTAGAAAAATACAAAAGTATGTTTTAAAAAAGTACTCTTTTTATGCTTCTCAGGTAAGCTAGCTCTCATTTATAAGTTCCTCTTTATAGCCAATAAAGCAGTATGTTCTGGGGAGTTACTAGCAAAATAAAATTTGACAGACTATCACAATATATGATCATCCTCAAAGGAGATAAGCCAGTCAGCTACTCAATAAGTAAGTGCTGGTGAGCCTCCCCTTGGGAGTGTGCAAAGGGTTTCAAGGAAGGGATAAAAAGGAAGGCAAGGATAGAAAGGGCATGATAAAATATTCATATGAAAATGTCCTCTAGATAGTTGAAAATATTAGTAAGAGGTAGAGATATGGGGTGGTGGGGTGCAGACTTGTAGATTTCAAGTGACATTAATATGCACAGAAAAAATGACTAAAGCTAGGAAGATGGTTCCTCTAAGAAAGTGAGAATAGAAAAAGAAAAAGAGAGTCCAAGGACTAGGTCCTGAAAGATACTCAAATCCAAGAATACCAAATACCCTAAATATATTCCTTTGTTAAACATAAATTGAGATTGCAAAGTTAGAACACTCTGCTAGAGTGTTCTAATAGATCGTTTGGGGGCTTTAAATCTGTGCAAATTATATGTATTATCTATCTTAAATGTATCAAAATCTGCTATTTGAGAAATATGGAAAATAGAAAAGGAAAAAGTACATTTAACTACAATTGTAAGGTAAAAGAATTATTAATCCCTGAAAGAGAACCTACAAATGGGAATCAACGGAATCAGAATAAAGGAAGAATTCAAATAATCCTCTGTCTGAGAAGCCAAGGAAAAGAGAGCTGCAAGAAGCAGGTGGCAATCAACAATTTCCATGCTGTTGAAAAGTGATGGAGAAAAATAAAGCTTGAGGAAAAAGTCTTTCATTTTAAAGACAGCAAGTGACCTGCAAGAATTGAGATTTTTATAGAATAGTGGATATGATAGATCATAAAGAAAAAAGGTGATAGAGAAATAGGGACAAAAAGTTTGACTGGGGGCAGCTAGGTGGCGTACTGGATAGAGCATGCTTGGAATCCATTTTTGAAAACATCCTGGTCTCCTAAAATATACATAACCTAATTCAGGAAGAGGGATAAAAACCCACATCCTAATCTGGGTCTGGAGAGTAGAAATACTAGCCAAAGAACCGTGGTTTAAGTGGATGATGCCAAGGGAACACACAGAATAGATCATTTGGGGGCTTTAAATCTATGCAAAACCGAACAATGCTAATTGTACATATTATCTATCTTAAATGTATCATTAGCCAAAGTACTCCCAATGCCTCCAATTTCTTTATACTCTGATACAGTTTAACTGCACCTGAATTATCTGTGTGGGCCAGTCTGAAGTAGATTGGGCAGAAAAAAATGGCGAAGGGAACAAAGAAGGAATAGGAAAGAGTTAAGACCAAGGCAGGGTCGGCAAAGGGTATAATCAAAATAAATAAATCTAAATAATGTATTCTTTTGGGAAGTAGCAGTAAACAGGGAGCCCAAAAATTATCCACAAAACAAGAACAGGTGCTGGAATTCCCTGTCTAATAGAGAAGAAGGTTAAACAAAAATTAAGGGCAGGAAGACTGAGTATGTCATAAGGCAGAAGTGAGCCAATTTTGAGAAGTGATCAGAGATGTTGGTATGAGTTGAGACTTCGCATCCAGGAAGAGTGAGTGTTAAGATAAATATATAAGTCTATTCAACTTATCCTTCACCTACAAGAAAAAATCTTAACTCATGGGACAGCCAGGAAAAAAACCTGTAATAATCTGGTTGGTCTACTTCAGCAGGGAGGAAAAAGCAGAACTTTATCTGTTGCAAGATAGAGATTGCATCAGGGCTTGCATTAGCATCTAATCTAGATGCTAATATATTTATTTTAAATTTAAAGCTCAAAGTAGAGCTTTCTTCATTCTTGATTAGAATATCAGTCTTATTGCTCAATTGCTTTGAGTTTGTTTTTTTTTTTAACATATGATCCTCGAAGGAAGAATTCTTTGTCAACATATTTATGAGAAACAACAATGAAAACTTCAATAACTGATAAATATAATGATCAACCAGGACTGCAGAGAATTGATGAGCATGAAAAATAAAATAATAGATTTTGAGACAAAACAAAGGTGTCATTTTATTTTATTTGACTAGTATTTACTTTGGAGAAGAGAAGAGCTAACAATAATGTCCAAAAAAGAGGGAAAGAAAAGAGGATCATGAGGCACTTAAGAAATTGCAAAGAAGAGATATGAAGGACAAAATGAAACAGAGAGCTTGCAAAGAAACATTTTTAAATGATTATTATTTTAAAAAGCTAAATATAAGAGCCTTAAGATTCCCCCCCCTTCCATATATTTTGTACATTAAAATGTACTATATGTGTGTTTGTAAAATTTGGAAATTAAAAAAAAAAATCACTTAAAAGATTCGATGTATCTTTCTAAAGAAACTTTTTACTAAGAATCAACTGCATAGAGTTCTAAATCTCTATGATTAATTCTCCTAGCAGACAAGAGAGATACTATGATTTTTTACCCAGAGGTTTACTTTTAGTAAATATTTATCACACAGAAGAAACATCTGGATCGCTAGCTGTAGGTAGGTGAAAGTAACCTAGGTAATGGATCTACCAATGGACTCGGACTCAGGAAGACTTGGGTTTGAATATTGGCGTAAATACTTAGCAGTTGTGTGACCTCTGCCAAGTCACTTTGCCTGTTTGTCTGCTGCCAAATGTAGCTGATAACAGTACTTACTTACCCCATGAGGTTATTATGAAGAGCATGTTGTAAATCTTAAAATGCTATATAAATGTGAGTTATTATTATTATCCTTACTATCATTATTCTCACTACAGAAAAACTGTTAATGAGAACAATGGTCATGTGGAAATTTTAATCAAGATGTGTCCATGCTTACTGTGCCTAAATAATTAACATTTGTTGGCATATGAAGGCAGAGCTGCAGATTTTAAAAGATTAATACTTTTTTAGATACAAAGATTTCTGAGCCTAGGAGAATGGTAGGAAAGAACTGCTACAGGTGAAAAGAGAGGGCTTATGAAATGTAACAAGATATAGTGAATACAATGTGAGCTTTACAAAGAATTGGAAATTGAGGGAATGCCCACCAAATGGGGAATGGCTGAACAAGTTGTAAGATATGTTTATAATGCAATAATATTGTGCTATAAGAAATGACAAACAGATGTTTTCAGAAAAACTTGTGAAGACTTACACAAACTAATGTAAAGTGAAGAGAGCAGAACCAGGAGAACTTTATACAAACAGCAATACTATAAGGATGATCAACTGTGAATGATTTAGCTATTCTCAGCCATACAATGATCCCAGGCAATTCCAAAGGACTTATGATATGAAAAATATTATGTACCTACAGAGAAAGAATTGATGGGATGCAGATGCAAGAATATGTTGGTTTTTTTTTTTTTTTTTACTTCATTTTTGGTCTGTGTTTCTTTTTTGCAACATAGCTAATATGGAAATGTTTTGCATGGCTGAATAGGTACAATCTGTGTTAAACTCTCAAAGAGGGAGAAAGAGGGAGAGAATTTGGAACTAAAACTTTAAAAAAAAACAAATGTTAAAAATTATTCTTATATGGAATTGGGAAAAAAATTTAATTAAAAATAAAAAAAAGAACATGAGCCTCCTGACTCATAAAGCCTGGTTTAAATTCTGCGGCAAACATGTTCTAAACATGTGGCCTGGGACAAACTACCAACTCTCAATTTAGAGGCCCAGTAATTCAGAAGAGATAATACACAGGAAAAGAGACTAAAATATTACATATATATAAAATTAAAAATTTTAATGTGAAATAGTAAATTTGATCTTGCAGATATCACAGAGATTTGGGGGTTGTGATTCATAACTAGAAGTGTACACCTTAGATAAAAAGCTTCAACTCCAGGGAACAAGATAATCCTCCTGAGATGAGCTCATCACTTCTAATCTTACCAGCATGCTGCTAATTCCAGCCTGGATAGACACCATCTCCCTCAGCCTCTTCTCCTCTCTGGATGGAGGGCTCTAAGGTGGAATTCCAAACCCTCCCAATGCCTTCCTTTACAAAGTGCAGAAACTGGACTCAGTTCATTCCATTTTTCACTTGCTGTCCTTCCTGGTTTCAATTCCATGGAACAAAATTTTTTCTGGGTCCCATGATACTTTCCTGCTTCTTTTTATGGGCTATCCCCCATTAGATGATAAGTTCCTTGAGGGCAAAAACCATCTTTCTTTTTATTGATTATGTTCCTTAGCAAAGTTCCTCACATAGGTATTTAATAAATGTTTACTGATTTGGAGTAACATCTTACTTCAAGTAGGCAGTTTTCTAAGAGGAGCATCACAGACTGGGCCAACAGAGTAAATGTCACATAAAGGGAGATCAGTGGAGGGATATAGTACACAGACTGTTTGGCCAGAAGGAGGGGGTATTCTGGAAGCATATCACAAAGAGGGCACAAAGGCATAATAATAAGTGACAGGGGACTCAACTAACCAGATAGCTGTCTGTTAGCATTCTCCTGATTTAAGCAGAATAAGCTGATAGACTGTTGACTTGAAGGCAATTTCATTCTTGAAAAGGTAGAGGAAGCAATGAGGGGAACTGCTAATTCTGGACCTGATGGTGACCTATAAGGAGGAACTGGTTGTTGAAGGAGAAATGACGGGAACCTTGGGAGGAAGTGACCACATAATCTTAATATAGCTAAGTAGGGAAAACTAAGCATAATGTTGAGATAAACCTCAGATTTGAGAAGAACAGATTTCAAAGAGTTCAGAGGGAAAGAATAAGCAAAATCGTAGGGGCTACAATTCTACAAGGAAGAATAGAAAGCTCTCAAGGAAACAATTCCAAAGAGCACTGAAGAAAATGAGGATTTATCTTAAAGAAAAAAAAAAAAAAAACTCCTTGTAGTTGCAGAGAAACTAATCATTATAAATTTTTTAAAGCATGTCCAAAAAATGGGGCAGCTTAGTGGTGCTGTGGATAGAGTATCCAGGCTAAAGTCAGGAAGACTTGTCTTCCAGAGTTCAAATCTGGTTTCACATGCTTGCTAGCTGGGCAAGTCATTCAACTCTGTCTGCCTTGGTTTCCACATCTATAAAATAAGCTGGAGAAGGAAATAGCAAACCACTCCAATATCTTTGCCAAGAAAACTCCAAATAGGGTCATAAAGAGTAGACACAATTGAAAAATGCCTGAATATACTATAAATTGAGCCTTAATGATTCAGTGAGACAGCTCCTGTTCAGAAGGAGCTTATATTCTATTGGGAGAACAGGGCCAGTATCACAGAAGAATGCTGGTGTAATGGATGATGAGCTGGATGTCAAGCCAGGAGGACCTAGATTCAAACCACGTTTTGACATGTAGAGTTTAGGTTACTTATAGCTCTCAGGGCCTCAGCTTCCTCAACTCTAAAGTGGGAGGATTAGAATCCATAGTACCTCAGCTTCCTTTCAGTTTTGGGACCTTCCAGGCCTATTCATTCACCTGTGGTGTCGCCATCACCCAACTCTTCCCTGTGGCTCTAAGAGGCCTCTCCCCCAGGAAGATATCTCAGCAGAGAGACTAACCTAGAGTGACAGGCCTCAAACTTTTGGTGGATTAAGAAGTCTCCTATACTTCTCCTAGAGGAAGGGGCAGGTAAGAACAACGTGTTCCAGTGACTATGCAGGCAGCTGAAGCAGAAGCTGCAGGCCATCAGAGCTTGGCCAGCGTCACCCACTGCCTCTAGGGCCGGCACCAGCCATCTGACTTCTGTCCTGCTGCTGGACCTCTGTGACTCAGGAAGAGAGAGGATGGCAGCCGTAACTCTGCCTCGTTTAATTCATGAGTAAGTCAAGACCCCAGCCCATGATGTCACCAGTGCACAAAGAAGGATGCACAACAACAAAACTATGACCCTAGACTTATAGGTAAGTGCATATGAGTAATGTACAATCAGTATGGATGTGAAATGCTTTTAGTAAATAAGAAGTGCTTGTTTTGGAAACTGAGAGCCCCTGAAGCTTCTGGGGAAAGCCAGGTGGCTCTGTAAGACAGCGCTGAGCCTTAAGTCAGGGAGGCTCCTCTGAGTGGCCATCAGAGAATCTTTGTATATAAATGTTTCCAGCTACAATCACTACCATTACTACCACCACCACCACCACCACTATCTGGAAGGAGACTTTTCTGGTAGACTACCACACAATCCAATTCTAGTCAATATTTCTATCTATGGCACAAAGAAGCAAAGAATATGCTTATCAAATATAGTCATGCTAGGAACTATTTGCTGGAAACTTCTAGCTTCATGAGCAAAAGACATCTCAAACGCAACATATTCCGAATCAAACTTGTTCTTTCCTCCAGAAATTCATCCCTACCAAGTCACACTAAGGATACTACTATTCTTTCAGTTAAGAACTCTAAAAATTCACTTTTTCACTTCATTCTCCTTCCTTAGATAATAATTTCAACTATCTACTGTGATTCAGAATCACTGAAATTCAGATTTAAAACTGGAAAATATGTCATCAACTACAACTGCCTCATTTTATAGAAAAGTGAGGGTCAAAGAAAAAAAATGTAGAATCAAAACAGGAAAAAAGTCATCAAAAAATTTAAAATACAGAGAGAATATCTGCATCTTATAACCAGACCAGTTTAAGGCCAGAAAGAGGCAATGGTGTCTTGTCACTTAAGTCCAGAAAGGTGGAACAGAATACAAAGTCAACTCAACCATCCCTTGCCAATTCCTAAGATCCCATGTGATTTAAGAGTCTACTTTATTGTTTGTTGTGTCAGTATTAAAAATTGAAATGGTAAACAAACAAGAAAAATAAGAACAAAAAAATCCACCTAAAATGGCCATGGGTATGTCAGTCTTTAAAAAAAAAAAATACTGATCCAGTTTCACTGATTCTTTTTTCACTCCTCTTTTTCTCTTTAAAATAAACTTTTTTTTTTGTTTTGTTTTGTTTTTTAAGGGATGGTTTAGGGAGAAGCAGGGAAGGGAGATGGAGATGAAAGGTTCTGGGGAAATTTAGGAAATATAAAAACCAAAGATATAAAAAAAAATGTACTTAAAAATAAACTAAAACATAAGAGAGTACCAACTACATATACTAACCAGTTTTGTTTTTACTAGTTTTATGTATGTGACGATCTTAAAAAATTTAAATTTTAATGTTTACCTGAACCTCAGAATTGGAATCAACAGGCTGAAGGGAAAACCATGTTTCTTTGCCAGTGTGGGTGCACAAGGCTTCTTTTTTGATAGCAACTTTTCCTGAAAGAAAATGAGTGAAATAATATTTTTAAGTTGATTTTTTTTCTCCTCAAGACTTCTTAGTAGTGCAGATTAAAATACTTTGTAGAAAGCTCTATGTGTGCGCGCGCATGTATATGTATACACATATATGTTCATGAGTGTCATGTATACTAGTAATAAGGCATTTTACATAGATATTGAAGGACCTTTGAAAGGACCCTGTGTTGCGTCACCTTAGATCAAGAGATGAGACAAAAACTCATTTGTATTTCCATGCCACCATATTTTTTAATGCTCATTTACATTCATATCCTCACCTCCTTCTTCAGTACTACATGGAAAACTAATGCCTAATTACATTACAAAACATTGTGCATGATTAACTTCAAAAGTTCTAATTAGTTACACACACCTCCTGAGTTCTTGGTTCTACATGAATTAGACTACATTTAACATTTATGAAGTACTTTATGGTCTCTAAAATGCTTTATAAGTATTATTTCTAACTGTGATGGACCTGGCTCTTCTCAACAATGTGGTGATTCAAAGCAATTCCAATAGACTTGGGATGGAAAGTGCCTCCACACCCAGAGAGAAACCTATGGAGACTGAATGTGGAGGTTTTTTTCCCCCTTTTGATTTTTTTTTTTTACACAGCATGACAAATATGGGAATATATTTAAAAGAATTGCACATATTTAATTTATTATCAGACTGCTTCCTGTTTTGGGGAAGAGGAAGGAGAGGGAGAAAAATTTAGAACATAAAGTTTTACAAAAAAAGAATATTGAGAGTCAACTAAGTGGTACAGTGGATAGAGCACCAGCCCTAAAATCAGGATGGCCTGAGTTCAAATCTGATCTCAGACACTTAACACTTTCCTGGCTGTGTGATCAAGTCACTTAATTCCAATTGCTTCAGCCAAAAAATAAATAAATAAATAAAATAAAAATAAAAAAATTGTTTCATGCTGACAACAATCTTGGGGAGGTAGAAACTTTTATTATCATCCCCTTTTTACAAATGAGGAAACCAAAACATAGAGAGGTTAAGGGTCACAAAGGACTACCTAAACTTAATGTTGTCTCTTCCCTCTATCTCAGGGCTCATGGCAGCAGTCTTCCAAGCCTGGCTTGAGATCTCTTCTTGCTTCCATCTTTTAGAATCCTTAGCTCCTTCAAGATGTACGTGTGTGAGTGTGAGACGACCTTCCAGAGGTCACTTCTCAAAACTCCTAGAACTCTTCAAAGCTCAGCTCAAGCACCAGCTTCTATAAGAAGTCTCCTAAGCATCACCTGCTCCCAACTTCACTTACACTTTTATGTGTGTATGTGTTTTCTTTGGTAGACTGTAATAAGATCATTGGGCAGAGATGGCTTCCTAGTATCTCTGAACTACTAAAACCTGGTCTAGTGTATCTGGACTTTTAGAAGTATGGAAGAAATACTTATCTATTCATGGCTTATCATCATTACGATGGAAAAATAGCAATAGGTACATTTCAGTCAGTTTTCTGCTGCGTTTCTAGGCCTTACACAGAGTGACTGTTTAATGTTTATGGAAGTGAACTTAATTACAACTATGCCATACCATTAAACATTTTCATTATAGTTTGGGCTTATTCCCTCAAAGGAGAAAACTAATAAATGAAAGTCAAAATTATGCTACTTATATTGAAAATTAAATACAATGATTAACATTATATGAAATTTAAAATTTAAACAATCCTGGGACTAATAATTCATCCATGAGAGAGTTGCCATCCCTTTTAAATACTTTGATTAAATCTCATGTATATGACCAAGAAATATAACTAAGCCCAGGCCTTAGGAAAATGATTTTTTAATTATTTTATATACATATAATAAGCAGCAGCATTAAAATACCTGATATTTTAACATTTTTCCCCCAGCAATAAAATATAGGCAAAGGTTAAAATTACACTATTACAATACCTAAATATTCTCTACTCAACCACTTTTCTGTCAAAGTACCTGACCAGACTAGAAAAAATCCCATACTCAACACAAGTTTATATCTCTTGTTGAGATCTATCATGTCCAGATCTTCATGACTGCAGAGCATACAATCCATAGGATTTGCTTGGCAAAGATACTAGTGTTGATTGCCATTTCCTTCTCCAGAGGATTAAGGCAAACAGGGTAAGTGACCTGTCCAGGGGCACACAACTAGTAAGTATATGGTTGGTTGTTGCCCTTCATTCTTGAAGAGAACCATAATGACATCACTACTTTAGAGTCACAGTACTGTGTGTCCAATTATGGCTGATCAGATCCATATGAGCCTGGAAGGCTCTACCATAGGTTGGGCACAAATAGTCCATATGAACATTTGGAGTGAAGAGATCTCTAAACTTGTGCATCTCACCTTTCTTTGGAACTATTACAAATCTGCTTGATTCATAGAGCACAGGACCTTCCTTGGAGGGGGGGGGAAGACACCACACTGGGCAAGCCTGAGCCAGTGTCTCCCAAGCTTCACAATCAATTTCAAAATTCTTCAGAGAGACCTTAAGATTGTCCTTCTAACACTTCTTTGGACCTCTTTATAAGCACCTGTCTTGTGAGTTCTTCATAAAAGTCTTTTAAGCAAAGGGACATTGGGCATTTGAACAATGCAGCTAGCCCTTTAGAGTTGTACTCTTTAGAGTTTGAATACCTGCCTGTCTAGCTTAAGAAAGGACCTCCATATCTGTGTCCTGCCAGGTAATCTTCAGAGTCTTCCTAAGACAATTCAAATGGAAGTGATTCCATTTCCTGCCATAGCGTTGGTAGACTGTCCAAATTCCACAGGCATACGACAATGAGATCAGCACAACGGCTCTGTAGACCTTTGGTTTATTAGGTAGCTTTCACTTTCCCAACACTTTCCTTTGGGGCCCCTAAACAATGAGCTAGCTCTGGCAATATGTGCTTCAAACTCATCATCTATTTGTATATCCCCGGAAAGTAGTATATAGATAATGTTAATGAACTTATCTACAGTGATAATTTTTCCATTTGCTATAATCGATGGTTCCACATATGAATGGTGTGATGCTGGTTGATAGACAACTTGGTTTTCTTTGTGTTGACTTGTTAGGCCAAAATTAGCACAAGCAGAAGAGAATCAATCCATACTTTATTGCAGTCCAGCCTCAAAGGCTGAACTGAGTGCACAATCATCTGCAAACAAAAAATTACACACCAACTCTCCCTCCATTTCAGTCTTTCCTTGTAGCCTTTTCAAGTAAACTAGTTTCTGAAAACACCAAGCTAAACAGCATGGCAGCAAGTGCCCAGCCCTGCTTCACTCTTGGTGGCTGGGAGAGCTCAAGAGCATCACACATCTTCCAGAGTCAGGCAAGCAAGCCATCGTGAAACTGGCACATGGTAGTGATGAATTTCTCTGGGCAACCACATCTTGAAAGAATTTCCCATGAGTCCCCATGACTGAAAATGTGAAAACCCTTGGTCAGAGTGATCAATGTTGTATATAGACCTCTGTTCTGCTCCTGGCATTTCTCCTGGAATTGTCAGGAAGCAAAATCCCTATTGACTGTTCCTCAGCCCTTTCTGAAACCACAATGGCTTTCAGGAAGATGACCATCTTCCAGGTGAAGGATTAGTCTACTAAGAAGGGCCCTGGGAAGAATCTTGCTAGCAATATCTAAGAGAGATGGCACTCCTCCGCCCCCCCCTCCTGCCCCACTGTGGCTCAGGACAATCTATTCCCTTTACCTTTATAGAGATGAACAATGGAGGCATCTTTGAACTGCTGGGGCAAACTCCTATTACCATGTAACCTGGAAAATCTTATTCAGCTTTTGCATGAGCAGCGGACCTCTGCCTTGTAAATCTTGGCTGGAATAGAATCAACACCACATACCCTGCCACAAAAAGGAGTCTAATGACATTCAGAAACTCTTCTTTAATTGGGAATCCAGCTAAAGAGGGTTTGACTTTTGCCTGAGGTATATGGAAGCATTCAGCCCATCTCTCTAGGATCATGTCCTCATCACTAGCCAGTACAGCACTACCAGCGCTAAGTAGCAGAGATACACTATAGGCCTTTGGCCCATACATAACCTTCAGGGCATCATATAAGCATTTTGTATTGTTACTATCAGCATAAACCTGAATTTCATGTGTTTTCTTACTGATCCAAGAATACTGTGTCTAAGCTTTGTTTATGTTTTACTTTTGATAGTTAAATGCTGCCTTCTTAGAGACAGTATCTTGCTGTTAAATCTTGAACAACATCTCATTTTTCATTTAGCAGTTCCTGAATTTCCCCATCATTCTTGATGTTTGTCAGTGTTCTAGCCCAGATGAGGAAAGGCAGTGCTATATATAAAATCTCCAAAAGGTGACTGCTCCTTTTCTGCTCCACAGATGCTAATTGTGTTAACTCAGCATTCCTTCCAAGTTAGCAAAAAACTGTTCATAAAGGAAGAAAGCTCTCTAATATGCTGACATTAAATCTTCTGGTAGCTGTCTTGCCTCAGGCTACCTCTTTTGTTGAATGGAAATATTTAGCCAGGAGAAGATAAAGCTTTAATCAATTTAGCATTCTGTTTCACACATTACCTTTGTCCCTCACATCCTGTTTGTCTCTTCTTATAATGACATAGTCTACTTAAAGCCAATGTTTGCTGCAAAGGTGCATCCACTAAGTTTTATTGCATTCAGGTAAATGGAAGACAGTACTGGTAATGAGAAGATCATGAGATGCACAAGTGCTCAATAATAAATGACCATTGCTATTGCTGTTTCCAATTCCATTTCTTCTAAGGACTCCTGTTATGTTCAGTAGTCTGCATTTACTCTTACATTAAAATCACCCAGAATTATAAGCTTGTCCTCTTTTGGCACATTGATGGTAAGAATCTCCAAGCTTCATAAAATTTTTCTTTGACCTCATCAGGATTTGTTGTGGGAACATACACATTGAGGATGGTGGCGTAGGGCATTACTGCAATTAGCATCGTGCATTCCTGCAAGTGGCACTGCATTGTCATTAATCTGTTATTTACTCCTTTTGGTATATAAGCTTATTGACTAAATTAGTTTTGATTGTAAAACCTACCCCAGCTTCATGGCATTCCCCTTCACTGCAGCCACTCCAGAAGAACGTGTATCCAGCTCTGAATTCAGTAAACTGGCCTTCATTTGCCAGCCTTGTTTCACTAAGAACTACTATTTGGATGTGATATCTACTGAGTTCTCTAGCAACAAAAGCTGTTCAGCTCCCAGATCTATTTGATTTTGTAGTATTTATAAGTGTGCAGATATCCCATATACCAATGGTGAATGCAGTTTTCTTTACAAAAGTTTTTGTGCTTTTTTGTGTGTTTTGACCTCAGAATGGGATTCCTGTCTACCATGGTTAGCAGGCCAGGGTTGGGTGAAGCAGACAATTTTTAAGGCACTTTTTCCTACCCCTTTCCTCACTAGGAGGTGAGCAGTGTGGTCCTTTAAATGCTGCTCAGATACCTTGCTACTCAATCCTATTTTCTGCTGCTTCCAGTGAGAAGATATCCTATGGCCTGAGTCTTTTCCTTGTAGGGTTCTACCTACAGTTCCCAGAGTATCCTCATTGACTGGTTTGTCACCACAGGACTTTAAGGAATGGTATGAGTGATGTCTTTACATTTGTGCATATACTAGATTTAAGTGAGGCAGAACTGGACCAAGTAAAGCCATAAGTAGGCCTATAATCATTAGCGTCCGGTAGTAAGACAAGGTCAAGACATCTGGTGATGGTTCAGGATACAGTGGATGAGATCGATATCTTCAACGCCTGATCAAGCTCAAAGAGCTCCATAGCATCTCCTTTAGCTGTCTTATCTGCCTATTCTGTTGGAGAAAATCTTCACACTTCTCCTAGGCTACTATTTGCACCTGGGAGCCCAGCTGCCAAAACAGTTTACAGGTGTGGCCGCTATATGTGCTAGGGTTTCTTGGAGTCACAGCTAAGAACTGAGTGGATCATATGGACATCAAAGATGGAAAGCAGCCCAGAAAAGGGAGCAGCAGACCCTACACTCTACAACTCAGTAAGTGTCTTAGGCCAGATCTGAACTAAGTCTTCCTGACTCGGGGCCAGACCTCTATTCACTGAATTCAGTTTGCTCCAAAATGATTCAGAATAAAAATTATGAATAAATTTTCAGTACTGTATGCTGCAAGTAGTGTGATTATAATTATTATTAAATTACAACATTATAAGATCTATTCCACCATTCATCACTGAACCAGGCAAGAAGAACAGGACGCTAAATCTTTAATATCCTACAGAATCTAGGATTCTAAATTCCAAGCCTAAACATTGCTTGTATACAAAAATAAAGTACAAAAAAGTCCTATGTTACAGATGATATGACTTTTCAAAAGATAGTTTATAAAGCATATTTCATTCATCCAATAGATATTTAATCAACATGCAAGGTGCTATTATAAATGGATCCCAAAGTAGCCCACCAAAACATTCTTAAATTACAATTTAAGAAACTAATGTGGAATTATTTATAAAATGGCTTCTAAGGGAAATGTGCTTTAAGATGAAAAACCACATACCAGGAACCCCCTACCATAGCCATCAACCAAGACAGGAATGCTTCATACCTTTCTCCTCTTTCTACAATGACTTAGTGATTAAGAAATACTTCTTGCTCTTACATCTTGCACAGACTGTTTATATTCATAATCAGAGAACGAACTGTATATAATCTATATAGTTCTTTTTTTCCACTTTTTCTCCCTACAGATGAACCAATTACTGGCACTCTGATTTCATTAGACAAGTTGGGAAACATCAAAAGAACTGAACACCTTCTCCCTATTTATGGAGTACTGCAAGATGGAAGACAGTGTACTGACCAGTCAAGAAATATATGGGCTTAGAGAAGCCATATCAGCAAATATTTATACATTGAAACAAAAATAATTATTTTTGTCCTGGAAAAGAAAATAGACAACCTAACATAAAAAGGGAAACAAAAATTTTTTAAAAATTGAAAGTTTACTCTAGTCTTGAATTGTAGTTTTCTTGGTATCAGTTTTTGAAAGAAAAGGTTTGAGTTTACTAGTAGAGAAAACAGGTGGCAAAATGAATGAATGAATGAATACTGCAATGAGATAAATGACTACTGCAGTCTTAGTGGAATTTCTTAACTAACTCTATACCCTCGGGTCAATTACTTAATCTCAATTTTTATTTCCTCCACTGAAAAATAAGATTTGCAATAGTTCACCTCTAGATTCCCTTATAGTTCTAAGAAGCTTTTAATTACCCAGAATTTTAGGCTTATTTTCCTAGAACAGGTATTTATTTCACCAATTTTAAGCCACTTCTCTGCATACGTGCATTTGTGCATACAAATGTATGCATATATCTATTTTTTAAATGCTCACATAATACTGTGGAAATTCAAAGGTGTTATCTTCCCTTTCTCAAGTCTTAACCATGTTTTATGAAAAGAAGTGACTAAATGCTATATTGATTCCTTAAAGTGGGAAAAGGGAAGGAAGCAACTCCAAAAGCAAAATTAGCTGCAAATGACATGGAAACCACTTGTGCTGGCCTCTCATAAGAAGCATCTTTTGCAGCAGCAGCAACACCTATACAGTTTCTGTAAGTGCTACTACAGTATAACCCTGAGATTTTACAAGGGCTTCTTGAAAAGAAATGCCAGATGGCAAAATCCTGACTGTGAACACACTAAATGCAGACTTCATGTGTTTCTCCTTTCATTTAGTTGGAAACAATAAACTGGTGAAAAGAGGAGATAAAAGGAATTGGAATGGTGAGTACAGATCTCACAATACACAAAATCACAACAGAATTAAAGAGTTGAGAAAACTGGCTAAAATGTTATAATATAACAAAAGAGACAACAGCAATTCAAAGAAACAATAACCCAGAACAATAGTGAAACCAGACATAGGGAGGTATTAAATAATAAGGATGCCAATAGCTGAAGGCAGCTGGACTAATACTAAGAAAAGCAACGCCAGACTTGTGGTTTCTGAGTAATTTTTTTCCCCTGAGGCAATTGGGGTTAAGTGACTTGCCCAGGGTCACACAGCTAGGGAATGTTTCTGAGTAATTTTATATCATGAGAAATGTTATGTTAGTGTGTGGGATGGGTGCTAGACCCCCTTTTCCAAATTAATCAGAGACATCTTCCGGTACAAAGAGAGCATTTATTTAATCCCTGCAGGGAGAGGTCCAGACACAAACATGAGAGCCATCCTAGCTTCCACCATGTGCTTGTGAAACGGACCAGCTTCGGGCTTGTCCGAGATTTAAAAAGCAAAAGACCCAAGCCTTTTCATTGGATAGATTAAAAGGACATAACCATCCTTGACCAATGTTGTTTGCTTCCTGTGGATCACATCACTTCCTTGTGGGTCTGACCTTTAGAGACCATGTGACTTAGTCTCAAAATGAGAAAACTTCATCCAATCAGTTCCATTCAGTCAGCGATCAGTGACTCAAGACTCAAGTGGTAGCAAAAATTATAATCCATAGAATCACAGAGATTCAGACCACAGAGATCTTGGATATTATCTGGTCTAATCCTTTAATTTCTGATCAGGAAGGTGAGGATCAGAAAAAGTAAATCATTTGCCATGACTGGAACTTGAACCTATCACTTGAATCTATAATTCTTTCCTTGCATTATATTACATCAAAGGGCTAAGAAAGGGTAAAAATAAAGGCAGAAATGGGACTTTATTATAAATGATTATTTGTATATGAGTAATAGGTAAAGAAAGACCTGATTTCAAATCTGGACTGAGGCCCTAAGTCATTTAGTCTCTATTTCAGTATCCTCAACTGTAAAAAGGTATATAATAATAATAATAATAACTCCTAAGGTTGAGGGTGGACTAAATGAAGTGATATTTATAGGGTTAACTACAGTGCCTGAAATATAGCAGGTGCTATATAAATGCTTGTTGTTTCTTCCCTTCTCCCTTTTTTCTAGTTTTTAATGTCCAGGAGTCTTTGCAGTCTTTTAAAAAACCAAAATATATTTACTGAGTTTAGAAAAAATCCATGCTTTGATGTTTTTTGTCCTCTTTAATGCTTTTAAAAGCTCTATACATACAGATGAGCTCTGCCTCATCTGACACTTGTCCTTTGTATCTCAGGAAAGGATTTCAGTAGGTTCCTTTCCTCTTTCCCCTTAACCTCCTGTCAGTGGAATGCAGTCTCTTTTGTGTTTTGTATCACCAATAGCTAGAATATAATAATGTAATTATTACAAATGGCTGAATTTAAGGGCTTCCATGGACAAAATATTCACCACCCAAGATATGTGCAACCTAGTAAAGACTTTCAACCTCAGCTGGTTCTAAAACAATTTACTGGAAACCTTTGGCTCAAGCCCTTCCAGAGCTTATGCTTCAGCTTTCAAGAATGCAGAGGCACCTTCAAATACCAGACCGGACATAAAAATGAGATATCAGTGGAGTGAAAATACATCTGAAAAAATGTGAAGATTTTACTCTATCCTGAAGTTTCCCTTTTATATTCTGTAGCATTACATATGGCTAAAATCCTCCTACTGCTAAGGGTACTACTGGAATTTTAACCATGGATATGTAATGTTTTTGAGTCCTCTTTTTGGAAAAAGAAAAGGATAAGACATCAGAGATGGGGTAAAAAGTCCGATTCAGCTGTTTCTAAAAACTTTAGCTTTGCAATTTCCTGACTTTTAACAACTGAGGAACTTTTTAGGTTCCTTAGCCTTAAGATTTCAGTTTTAGTGCTATACTTCAAGTTTCTGCACAAAAGCTTTTTTAGTCCCACAAAGAAGTCTCCAAAATTTGAATCCTATGTTAAGGACCTTCTGCTGCCTTTACTCAAGACCAATATTTAAATCTTCACAAATTGGAAAGAGTCTTTCTTGAACTCTAGTTCAGCTTCCCTTCCTACTTGATGCTATGGATTTTATTTAATCTAAACTTGAACTAAAAAGTACCTGGGGAAAAAAAGATATTCAGTTTCTAACAATTCAAAATACAAAGAATGGAGAAATTAGCTTATAAAATCTCTGTAAAGTTTACATGAAAAATGAGAGGATATGAGACCAGTTTTCAAACCATAAAAAGCAGAATTGTGAATATAATAGTTATAATTTCCATATTATGAGGAAAGTTTATTTTTTCTAAACTAGAGACAGAAATTCTCCCTGCCCATGACTTTTCCCATCAAAACATCAAGGTGACTATTGGGAGGGGAGGAAGGGAGAGGAAAAGGGAGAGGGAGAGAGAAAGGGAAAGGGAGAGTGTTTGTGTGTGTCTGTGTATATCATCAAGCTAACAATTCCTATTTCTCATGATTGTAAATACACAGATATTAATTCTACATAAAGATAAAAAGAAAAAGGATAAAACATCTTCTAGACATCTAATGAGAAAATCCAGCTACATATTTCCTATGACAGGTGAATTATAAGCTAAACCAATCTATAGCACTATGTGTTTTATCAAGAGATAAATAAGAATGACTGTGGCTCCAGTGACCTTTTCCAGAAATTCATAGACCGCCTGTAATAGAAGCAATTCTTCCAATTAAATTAGATTCTACATCATACAATTTTATAATCTTTCATTCTGCTACCTTAACAATTGTCACTACATTCTTCTGCAGGAAATCTTTTAAATCAGTGTTGAAATTTATATCAAGAATCATTATTCATTCCTATATGGTTTCTTTATTTCCATTATTATATAATACATAGCAGAATGTTTGGGGTTCATATTTCATGTATTTTTAAGCTGCTGCTGTAGGTGACTCTCAAATATTTCCCTGTTTTTTCCTGTAGTGACCGATAAACATACCAGTTTTTCTAACCCAAATAATACTCTTTGCCTCTTTTTCTCCTTATTCATAGTGTTTATCTTTCATTCATTAGGGTTTCTGAGTTGTATGTCTTGTAGCAAACAGGAAGGTTTTCTGCAGGTGGTGCTAGAAGCATTATTGAGGTATGGTTTTCAGTTCAATATAGTTGACTATAGAATAAAAATGAAAGGAAGGAGATCAGCCTAAAGAGGTTATTGTAGTAATCCAAGTTCAAAGTATTAAATTCCTGGATATAGTAAGAGCCATTGTAACAGAGAAGCTAGGTCAAATCTAAGAGATATTTCAAAAAGAGAAGTAACATGGTAGAAAACTAGAGGAAAAAATTAAGCTTTATATCTGATGGGTTTGAAGTATCAATAGAAAAGTCTGATGAAACTAATGGTAAGTTACCTACATGGTGAATTAGAAATTTAGGTATAGAGCTCAGGAAGAGAGTCAAGGATGAAAATGAGTTTAGAATCAAAGCCTTTTAATACCTAGTAGCCCCCCTTCTAACTTTCCAGTCTTTTTACACCTGTCTCCCCATAACACATAATTTTCAATCCAATGATAAGGGCCTCCTGGCAGTTCTACAACTGAGACAGTCCATCTCTTGGTGCCAGGCATTCTCTCTAGTTATTCCCCCTACCTGGAACTCTCCCTCCTCTGCTCCAACTTATTTCCCTGGCTTTCTTTAAATTTCAACTAAAATCTTATACGGGAAGCCTTCCCCAACCTTAATTCCAGTGGCCTTTCTCTGATAATTATTTTCTATTTATCCTGAAAAAGCTCACTTTGCATATATTTATTTATAAGCTGTTTCCCTTATTGTAAGCTTCTTGAGGGTCTTTTGTCTCTTTTTGTATCCCCAGTTCTTAGCATAGTGTCTGGCACACTGCAGGTTTGTGCATATTGACTGACATAAAGGTGATAACTACAATCAGGCAAATATGAAATCACCAAGAGAGAAGATGTAGTAAAAGAGTCATGGGAAAGGAAAAGGAAAAAGGCAAAGAACCTGAAAAGAATTGGAAGAACCATGAGAAAGCAGCATTGTGGAAGCAAAGAATGAAGAATCTATCAAGTGGACCAAAAATAGCTTCAAATGCTGTAGAAAGATAAGGCTTGAGAAGAGGTCACTGAATTTGGCAATTACATTTCTGGCAACTTTGGAGGGGATGCTTTCAATAATGGTGGGGAAGAAATCAGGTGGAAGACAGTTCAATGAGTAGTGATGAGTTGTTAGGCTTAGGTGAAGCACTAGCATGGTGCAGTGGGGAAGTAAAAGGGCCTTAGGGCCTGAGGCACCCGGATGTGATTTCTGCAGCTATAGGGCCTGCCACAAGTGCGGATATCCTGGCTGCATTAAGAATGCATCATCCAATGGGACATGTCTCCTCTCATTGGCCTTGCGTGTGACCTCATGGACCTGATGTAACTCATGGGACCAGGAAGCAGGGGGAGTGCAGGACGTAATCGTGTACAATAAAGACTTGTGCTGGCAAGCTCCTGTGTCCAGGTGCTCTGTTGAACAAAAGAACTACCGCTCGAGGCGGTGGCTGGAGACATCCTAAGACCTGGGAGAAGGTAAGACTGACAACCAGTGACCCAAGGAGGTCACAATGAGGAAGGAGGCAACAAAGTAATTATACTCAGGGAAAGCATGTGGCAATGAGTGAGACAAAACCCAAGGTGATATTTTTAAGGGTGTTTCAAAGGAAGATTTTTTAAAATGTAGGGAGATTTTGATCTGATTTTTCTTATACTACATGATAAATATGGAACTATGTTTAGAAGAATTGTACATGTTTAATCTACATCAAATTGTTTGCTGTCTTGAGAACGGGAGAGGTGGGAATGAAGGAGGGAGAAAAATTTGGAACACAAAGT
The DNA here is from genome assembly GCA_023553655.1 of Myrmecobius fasciatus. Lineage (NCBI taxonomy): Eukaryota > Metazoa > Chordata > Mammalia > Dasyuromorphia > Myrmecobiidae > Myrmecobius > Myrmecobius fasciatus. The sequence goes on along the minus strand of JAJPUD010008172.1, from coordinate 25,280 downwards.
TTTGCAAAGCTAATTTTGCATGTATTTGGAAAAATAAAATACTACTGAGAAAAAAAAATGAATGGAGGGGGTAAAGATTGTATATAAAACCAAAAATAAATAAATAAATAAATGAAGCACTAGGGAGAATAGCTGAAAGAAGGCAAGATCAAAAAGGAAAGAACATTTTTTTTACATCCTAGAGGAAAAAGTTAAAGAACCAAAGAGAAGATGGGATGAAAGATGGTGACAAAGGAATAAGGAACTAAAACATGGCTGGAGAAGTCATGTACATTTATGAAAAATATTTTAGTCATTCACATAAAGGTGATATTTGAAAGTCATGGGAATAGAATGCCTCACCAAGAGAATTATTCTATATAAAAATCAACAATAAAATCGGGGGGGGGGGTAGGAGGGGTAGGAAAGAGGAGGAGGAAGGATCACAGGCAGGAATTTGTAGGAAGTGGAAAAATCTGCCAATAATGTAGAGGAGTCATCAGAGGAGGAGAGAAAGACTTTGCAAGTGTCACAGAGCCATTTCTTTCCCTTGTCTTCAAAAGCTAAAGAAGTGAAGGGAGTACAAGAACTAAGAAAATGCCAATGAATCCGGCAAGGAAACAAGTTTCCATAGACTGAAAATGAGGTTATGAAAAGTTAAAAGGAGAATGAGTACACAGAATATAAAGCAAACAAGTGCAGATGCCCAGACTTGGGATATTAAGGAGCCTAGTAGCAAAAGCAAGGAAATTAAATGACTATTATCAGAATAAAGTAAAGAGGTGGTTCTGTTTCAAGAGATGGATGAAAAGAACTAAATATAAAAGAAAGAAAGAAAGAAGACGACAATGGAGAAGAGAGGGGAAGAACATTAAGTACAGGTGGTAGCTCTTTTAAATACAAAGAAGCACATAAAGTGCTACCATGTCAGAGAAGCTGGGACTTCGAAAAAGAACCACTCCCAAGAGTTTCTATTCTACACAAAGGATGTAGGTACATGAAGTACCTACAAAGTAATCTGAGGAAGGAAAAACAGCAAAGGTTTCAAGTAAGAGATGGTCCCTAATCTGAGTTTTGAAGGAATGTGGGGATTCTGAATAAAGAGACTAAACCATTCCAGGTTTGTATGGGAAATCTGAACTGTTTAGTTCAGGAAACAGCGAATTAGCTAACAGATCTAGATAATGAAGACAAAGAGATGGGTTCAATTCCCACACAAGCCAGTCAGCTGTGACCTGTCTAGTGGTCACATCTGTTCCAATGCTGACTTCAGCAAGTGGCTTGTCAAATATGTGAATCTGTTCCAGTGGAAACCAGGCAGAATGATCCTGGGATCCTAAGTCTGGGGCTGGACCTCAGAGACCATCTAGTGCAATCCCCTTATTTTCCAGATGAGCAGACTGATGTTAATTGACTTGTCCACAGTCACTCAGGTCCTATGTGTCAGGTGGGATTTGAATTCAGGTGGTCTGACTCCAGTCAGCACGCTTTCCCTTTTCCCATGCTGCTCAGAGTAAAGATATCAACAAGAGTGGGGAGGGGAGACACAAAAAGTACAGACTTTGCTCAGAGTGGATCATTATCACTATCATCTTTGTCTGAGGAGCCCAGCATAAACTCAGAGCTAAAATAATATGCTTGAGAGTGAAGTCTATAGGAAAAGAAAAAGAAGATAACATTATAGAACTATCACCATAATTCTTATATATGACAAATAAGGATCACCAATGATACTTACCTATTCGAAGATCTCTTTGTAAAACACTCTTATCATAAATGTAGAAAGACAAATACTGGAAAGTTCTTGGAATCTCAAAGTAAAATTCTTCACTATAAAATGGGCTAGAGAGAGAAGGAATACAATCTATAAGGGAAAGTTCTGATTACCACAAAGCAATATCATGCTTAGTAAAACAAATGATGCAATATTCTTTTTCCAACAGATTTCCTCTCAGATTCTGAGAGGACCTAAGTCCTTCAGATTCTCATCAGAGAATTCTAATGGTTTTATGAGCAGATGGTCACTTGGCTTTATTAATCATGATCACTCTGAAAAGACCTAAAAACCCAAATGAAGACAACACTGCTGACCCCATAATTTACCCAAGGGTGAGGGACATGAAGTCAACATCAACATATCTCAAGGAACCAAAGTTGGAGTCTAAGGAGTGCTATGCAAAAAAAGAAAAAAAAAAGTATAATAGGAAGTTAAATCCTAATCTTTAAACCAAGAAAACTGTCTTTCAAAAAATTAATTTAAGCATTGAAATTCCTTAGGCTAGAAGTATTTCTGGAGAAAACATGTGGCTTTGAAACTCATATTTGACAAAGTTCCTTCTTTTTTGGAAGTATACTCAAAATTTTAAAAGTATAAAACTCAATGTTACTTATACATAACAAAAATGAATGTCATGTCCTTGGAATACCATTAATTTAAAAAGAAATCTAAAACCTGATTACAGAATTCTTATGGAGATTTGTTTTAAATATTTTTTCTTTAACCTTTTAGTTTTTGCTATTTTTATTGGATCAAAAAATGTCAACACATTTTTATTCCAAATGTACTCAAAATTAATTTGTTCCTATTAGACTATCAAAAAGCAACCATATTCTTCCAAGTTGCTTTCCTCATTTGTAAAATCTCTAAGTAGAACTCTGTAAAAATAGCTACAAAGCAAAAATTAAATAACATGTAAATATTTTCATTTCATTCAAAATTCTACAAATAACTTTAGAACAATAACAACAACAAAAGTCAGAAGGTTCTGAAACCACTGTGGAAGTACTTACCAGGGTGCATTTCTGTCTGATGCAATGGGAATTTCTATGGCAACTCTGATTAAAGTTTGAAAGTTTAACACTCATCCAGAGCAGTAAAACAAATAACAATTTATGACAAGTGATAGGAAAAGAGGTTTCATTCATTTTGTGATCTGTAGCTTTCCTAAGAAGGCAAAAAATTTTGACGTGTATTTTCAGAAGTAAAATGGTTCATTTTAGGTATTTAATGCAAGATCACACATTAAATATCATTACAATAGTTACCTTGTGTGACAGGTTTGGGACATCACTAAGATTACTGTTTGCTATCACTGGAATCAGTAGGAGCTAAGTAACAGAATAAAATTTAAATAACTCTAAATTCTAATCTCAACTCTTCAGTTTGATGTCTTTTCTCAATCACACAGCAGAGGATATTCAGCATTGCCTTGATGCCACAATTTGTACACCAAAAATATACTGGTAATACATTGTTGCTGGAAGCAGTAATTGTATCTGAAATACATTCAGCAATCAAGGCACTAAAGAGGCCACAATTGATTACATTTCAGTCTTCCTTTGAAGAAAGCAGGAGTTTAAAACCAAAACCAGAGGCATAAAGACATTCCACAAGCAGAAGGACAACTCATATTAACGGTTAGGATTACAAAACATGTTATATAAATTACTTTATTTGAGCTTCACAACAACACTGTGGGGTAAGTAATGTATTATAATCTCCATTTTAGAGATTACAAATTAAGGCTCAAAGAAATCAAGAAATGTGTGTAAGGAGGTCACAAAGCCCCAGCAGAACCAGAACAAACACAGAAGAACTGAATGCTGGCATCTGTGCATCAGAGGCACAAGACTGAAAACTGAGTCCCCAGGCTGTGTTCCTCTCCACTAAAATCTGTGAACCTTCATCACAGTATGTGCAACTTGACCTAGCACCAAATAAACATTCCAGGTAGAGCATAACATTTTGGTACAAATAATGCACTTGTAGAAAAATTAGCCTTAAGAAAGCACACATTTGCATCCTCTACACATTGTGCCATGCAGGCAGTTGCCTTTCTTCCCTTAGCACTGGCTCTGCTACTTATGAAGGAAGAAGAGAACAAAGAAGGGGCAGAGAGGCCCACAAAGGTAAAGCAAAAAACTCTCTGGCAGGCCTAAGAGCAGACAACCTTTCAAGGGGCAGCAACAACTCTGAAGGCGAGTGGGCACCATTCTGCCACAGTAGTCACTCTTAGAATCATAAATCATATCAAACATCTAAAATGTACGAATCATTCCTGACAAAGGATCAGCCAGCCTCAACTTGAACTGCGTCAGAAGGGGGTCCAGTCTGTTTCTAGAGACACCGTATAATCATCAAGAAGCCCTCTATTTCTGAGACTGTAACTCATGTTAACTACAATTGTTAGAAATAGTCTTTTCATCTCTACTGATTGAAACCATTCACCTAAATTTAAGGAAATGACAACATTTATTGCACATTAGTGTGTTCAAATAATGTAATATATTGATAAATGAGATGCAATTACTTTAGAGAAGTTCATTATTGGTAAGACTAGTGCTAAATTAAGTAATTTATAAAATGTTTCCTAAAGAATTATTTTACTTGTTCTTTAAGTAAAACGAATGTGAAAATTTTTTTAAAGTTTCTAACGAGGGAACATTCAGAAGCCAACTAGTCTAACTCATACCATAAATCTGTTTTACATCCTCCTAAAAGAGACCATGCAACTTTTTGATGGGTGGTACAGCTGGCCCTGGAGTCAGGAAGGCTCATTTTCCCATGTTCAAATCTAGCTTCAAACAGTCCCTATGCAACTCTGAACAAATCACTTAATCTAGTGTGCCTTAGTTGTTCATCTATAAAATGAGCTGAATAAGAAAATGATAAACCACTTGGGTATCTTTGCCAAGAAAACCCCAGATGGGGTCATGAAGACACAACTCAAACAACTACAACTTTTAAGAAGTTTTCCTTTGCTAAGTTTTCTTCTTTGTGATTTCTAACCAGAGCTCTTAGTTCTGACTCAGGAGCTTAAATAGCAATGGTTGAATCTCCCTTCCGGGATTCCCAAATCCTTCAAACACTGGAAGGCAGAATGCCTTCTAACTTCACTGATTGCCTCCCCAGTCTTTGTTTCCAATCGAGATAATCCTCCAATCCTATGACACAATCTCACTCTCCTGGTTGTCTTTCTTTGAAAACTCTAGCTTACCCATGGCCTTCCTGAAATAGGGGTCCAGAACGAAGTACAATCCTACAGATGAAGTCTGCTCACCTCCTGATCTTGCACATAATCACGTTCTTAATAACAGCAGTTTCCTGGGATACCAGAGCACATTGTTGACATACTGAGTTTGAAGTCCTTGATATTTTTAGTTATGTTTATATTTCGGATTATGTGGCAGACTTACATTTCCAATAAATGTAACTAACATTATTTATCGAGTTTTCTACTAACCTTAATGACTTTTCAACAACCTGAGTACGAAAAACTTCTTCTTGGTCCAAATTTATGGTGCAGAAACAATCTCTCATTTTGTTGGGCCCAGGATATGGCAATAAATTCTTGGCTTCACCTGTAGAAATGGACATTTTGTAAATTTTGAAAACTTCAAACTATGAATATCAGATTAATAGACAACTACATTTTATTCAAACATCTATGAATGTATTTTGTATTAAATAAAAATAAAATAGAAGCTAAAGAAGCTTGGGGAAGGATTCACCAAGAAGATTTGACTAGAGTTCGCCCAGAATATTAAGATCATACTGAAGATCCAAGTTAGGAACCTGGTGGGATTTTGATGGAACAAAAGTATGAGTGCTGGAACGTGAACTTAGCATAGTAACAGCTCTCCATAGAGCTCTTTAGTAAAGTACAATGAGTACTAAAAGTGGGTTGAGTGGTGTGAGGCCCAACCAAACAGGCTTATACTATTCTTCCTCCAAGACAATCCAGCTCTTTTGTCCATGTCATCCATGCCTTTGCACTGGATGTCCTCTAGGCCTTGAATACCCATCCTGTTCACTACCTTCTAGACTACTTTGTTTTCCTACCAACTCAGGTCAAATGCTACCTTCTATATCAAGTCTTTCTGGATTCCCCTCTTCTCCCCAGATTGCTTGTGCTCTTCCCCCCAAATTTCCTTATGTTTAATGTGTACAAACATATATAGCTACAAAGATAATTTTATTTGTATGTGTTTTTTTCTTCCAAGAGAATATAAACCCTCTAAGAGGAGGGCTTATTTCACTGTCTCCCTACCTCTGGCACTTACTGGTGCACAGATGCTTAATAAATGTTTACTATAGTTAAACCCACTAGCTACAGGATTTGGGGCAAGAACCAGACCTGAGAGCTAAAAAAATCATCTGAGTGAAAGCATTCAACACCTATATATTACAATTTTCTTCTTAAATCAGATAGATTTAAGTGATTTCTAATGTTCATTAGAAGTTAAACACTGAAAATAGAAACAGAAAAATGACCACAGGCCACATTAAAATAAAGTTAGTTCAAACCAACATGCTTTGAAAGAAGTCTATTAAAAATGGAAAATTTGAAGTCACTATTACTAATATGCCTTAATAAATCAACAAAATCCATTACAGCACATTTGTGAGATATTCAGATGACAATTTGATAGAGATAAGTGGTTTGTAAGATTATTTTAAGTATGGTCCTTAAAGAATTACTTTCTGATAATAAATACTTGCATTTACATAGCTCTTTACAGCTTTCAAAGGATTTTGCTAACAACCCTATACACACACACACACACACACACACACACACACACACAGTAGAACAAGTAGCAAAAAAAAATTTCTTAAAGATCCATCTAGTCCTACCTAATCTCATCAAGAATCCCTCTTTCCAAATCAAAATTTTTTTTCCAGAAAATGTCAGTCTCTCCTTAAATGTTTAAAATGATAAGTAACATTACTTTTTAAAGTAACACATCCTACTTTTAGACAGCTCTGTTAACAAGTTTTTCTTGACATCTTGTTGTCTATATTCAGTTATCTACTATTTAATGAAGGAGTGAGCATTGTTCATTGTATGCCAGGAAGTGGGCAAAATTAAAGAATTAGCAAAACTCTCCCTGTCCTCAAGGAGCTTAAATTTTAAGGGGGGAAAGACAACAGATAAAAGAAAAATTGGGGGGGGGGTGAAGCACATCCTCAGTCACAGGGTTTGAAAATGGCCAAGAGTGTAAGAAAGATTAAGAATAAAGTGCTTGGTATATATGTGCAAAGCCTAAGTGCCAGAGAGGCCTGGTTCTGGCACAGGTGAGGAAAGTTCATCATAACTTATCAGAGTCAGAGTCCAGATTCTCATGGGAAATGCTGGAGTAAGATGAATAGAACTCAGAGAGCATGATTCTGGAGTGGGTGGGAAATTTCAATCCTTTCAAATCAGTCTTTTTTACCTCAATCTCTCTAAAAACCACTTCCTTGAAACCAGTTACTATTTTTTAACTGTTAACTCAAAAACTTTCTTCCCACAATCCTCAATCTTCCTGACTTTGCAGAAAGTTTTGATAAGGAGGAGACCCCGCCCTCTCCTAGATTCTTTGTCCTTCCTTGGCTTTTTATAACAGGTCGAATTTCTGGTTCTGCCTGACCTGGCTGACCACTTTTCAGGTTCCTCGGTCTAAGCCTTGGTAGGACCCTCTTTAAATCACCTTCTCTTTACTTCTCTTAAAGGTGTGCAAGCTTCTTGAGACCTTGGATTGTCCTGTTTTTGGCTCAGTGTTCCCAGTCCCTATCTACTTTGCACATAGTATGCACTAAATACATGCTAAATTGAGTTGCCAGTTATAAAGTCAAACTAAAAAGCTGCTGTGTTATTATTGTGGTTCAGGCCTGTCTGATTCCTATTTGGGGTTTTCTTGGTAGAGATACTGGAGTGGTTTGCTATGTCTTTCTCCTGTTCATTTTACAGATGAGGAAACTGAGGCAAACAGGATTAAGTGACTTGCCCAAATGGGAGATTGAAAAGTGCTGGGGGGAGGGAGAGAAGGGGGCAGCTATATGGCACAGTGGACAGAGCACCAGCCCTGAAGTCAGGAGGATCTGATTTCAAATCTAGTTTCACTTAACACTTCCTAGCTGTGGGACCTGGGCAAGTTATTTAACCCCAATTGCCTCAGCCAAAATAAATAAATAAAGTAAAATTCCCAAGAGTACTCCTAGATACCTCTGCAACCAGCAAAGGAGTAGCTACAGGTATTCAGTATGGGAAAAAGGTATCCTTACCCTCAGTCAAGAAAATCTGAGGATCAGGGGCATCTAGGTGATGCAGTGGATAGAGCACCAGCCCTGAAGTTGGGAGGACATGAGTTCAAATTTGGTCTCAGACACTTCCTAGCTGTGTGACCCTGGGCAAGTCACTTAACCCCAACTGCCTCAGCAAAAAGCAAAAAAAAAAAAAAAAAAAAATCTGAAGATCAGAGGACCAGAGTCATTCAAAGGAAAGCTTTTACAATTCTATAATGAAACAATCATTCAAAGACATTGGTCATTCCAAAAACTCAATGACAGAATCTTAAAACAAAACAAAACCAATCATTTATACTTCTGTCTGTTTTGTTCTGCTACAGTCAGGACAGCCTTCTGTGGGTGTTGTTTCAACCTCATTTTTCTTTCAAGGATGAGTCATTACAGCCATTACATACACACCAAACCTTTTAAAAGAAAGAAAAACAGTTTTTTTCTTTTTCTTTTTTTTTACCCCTTCTTTGTAAGACAATAATTACTAGTCTTTCTGAAAAGGCCTAAATGCCTCTCTGAGTAAGGTGAGAGTTAGTTTTTTCAATAGGATATTTTGAGGGAAAGAACAAATAGTAGTCTTAAGTATGTTCCTACTACTTTTCCCAACCTCAGGAATGCCTGCTTTAAATTTATCAGCAAGCATTACTAAGTCCTTTTCTTTGCCTTCAAACAAACAAACAAGAACATATATTCCCGGAGGCAACATGATAGAGTAGATCCAAGGCCAGCTTGGAAATCAGGAAAATGGAAGTTCACAGTCCTGTCTGCCTACCTTCTAACCAAAGACATGTCACTTAAACTCCCTATGGCCCAGGCAACTAAGATTGTCAATTGCAAAGGGTAGCCAATCTAAAGAGCAAGAGAAAGTTACCACAGACAGAATTCACATTGATGAAATGACAGGTCTTGACCAGAACAAAATACTGTATAATTTAAAAATTATATTTACATAACTACCACAATCATCAATTTTACTTTGGCTATATGGAAAAGGTCTAGTCTAGGGTGTGGTTAGTCACCTCAAAAAGCAAGTACTGTCTTATGGACTCATGAAAGACTACAAACAAGACATTTTGTGGCAGCCAAATTAGATATTAATTGAAGCTTTCTCAAAGTTAAGTCATTAAAATACATACATTTTGAAATAATAAATTATTCATTTAGGTTTTATTATATTGTATAAGCATATCATATAATGGTATTAACAGAGACATTTTAAATCATGATACTTAGTTATAAATAAATTCAAGGAAGGAAGTGCCTAATAATTTATTCTACCCACTCATTATTGTCTGTTTGGACTTATAATTAAGATGATGCATGAATTTAGATACATCTAAAAAGTATAACTGTATCCACTAAAGAAATGCAACTTCTTAGTTATCACTCAACTTTCAAAACAATAAATTACTGTTACATTTAGTATGAATATCTAAACATCTATGGTGACAAAGATATTTGCACCTAAAACTCCCATTGTTGATTACAAGGTTTTAAAGGAAAAAATAAAACAATTCAAAGTTTAGACAAACGTCAGCACTTAAGTTACAATTTTCAGCAATATAGTATATGAAGAGAAGGTAAAATTAGTAAGTAATGTCTTATATTTCATAGCTATCACCTTGAACATAAAGCAGGATCGTCAAAAAGGAAACTAAAATAATTCTGTGAATGTGGCATAGAGCTCCTTTCCAGGAATATCTACCAAAATTACTCTGACTAAATATGTGCGGATTCAATCTATTCTACACTGAATAAAACATACATGCATTTTTAAAAATTACTAATCTAATATTCTGGAATTTTACTTATTGTAAGCCTAGCAAATCAGCATATCAAAATATTTCAATATAAGGTCATATTTATTTGCACAAATGGGAGGACATAGGAAATAAGGATTAATTTTTACCAACAATGTCTTAGCCAGGAAGTAAAAGATGACCCCATCAACAAGTCTAAGAATAAGGTAGTACAACTAGGTGGCTATTTGGATGGGCACAGGGAATCAATCAAGTATGGCAGAATTAAAATGTTCTGTGTCCGGTGAACAAAACTATCATTCTTTTTAAAAATGGTTCTTAAAACTCAACTATGAGAATTTTCCAAGCTGTGATCTCAAGGGTAAGAACAAGATCCATAACCATCTGCTCCCTCTAAAACTAAGTTTGGGGATGAAATGAGGAAATGGAGCTAGAATTTCACAGAACATCTGAGTACCAATTGCTTCATCCAAGTCATTCGAAACTTCAACTGTATAATCATATGGACCTAAAGATCATTCTCAAGCAATAAACTAGGCCGCTGTAATCAAGAGAAGGCAAGGTAGGTGGTTTGAGCAATGGGCCTTGAATTAGGAGGACCCAAATTCAAATCCAGATTTAGACCTATTAGCTGTGTAACTTTAGGCAAATCACTTAATTCTGTTTGCCTCGGTTTCCTCACCTGTAAAGTGAACTGGAAAAGTAAATGGCAAATCACTCCAGTATCTTTGCCAAGAAAACTCAAAGTGGGATCACAAAGAGTTGGACACAACAGAAACAGCTGAACAACAAAATCAAGAGAACATAAATTAAGCTAAGTTTGCAAGCGGAGGTCAAGACTACAAACCACAGAAAGACCCTGGATTGTCAACAAGCTACCAGCTAGGTCTTCCTGTAGTTTTGGGTATTCTTGGAGTCAGCAACCTGCTGAAACCTTAGAAGAATCGGCACCAAGCTCCCAGTTAAATCAAGTGCTGTGAGATCAGCGCTCTCCTGGCATACATACCATGTTTAGCCTTTCAGAGCTACTCACCAAAGAGGAAGGGGGGAAAGGGGGAAGCATTAATTAAGCACTTAGATGTGCCACACATTTGCTAAATGCTGGGAATATAGCTAAAGCTTCTCTAAATGAGCCCACATTCAAATAAGGGGGAAAAGGACATAAAGGAGGGTTCAGCTGCAGGGCAGGCAGAAAGCCCAGTGATCCTAAGGGCAAAAACTTAAATATAAAACAAAAGCTATCAATAAAAATGAGACCAGAATAATCGAAGTTTTTAAAGTTCCCATGTTTACCAAGTATAATCAGTTCTGTTGCAATAGGTATTTCAAAAGCACAAATTTGTTCCGACAAGATTTATAAATTAGGGAATATTTTGAGCAAAACATGAATTTCAAGTGTGCGTCTATGTGATTTCTTGGGGGAGAAACCATATGAATGCAGAAAATTGCATCACTGCACACACTAACTCCCAAGTTGTAACCCTTCAGAAGACCACTTCCATAAGCAAACATCAGATCTTTGTCAAGAAAAAAGTGCCACATTTACTGTATTATTTCCTGAGACAGGGAAGCTGGTGCCATGGTCTCCAGACAAAGTTTCAGTCTGCCCAAGTTGTATTCTACCAGCCCATCGTTCCAGAATGGGAGGAAGCAGGCCTATTTATTGTAGCATTTATGCATTTCTTAACCATTTGACATGGATAAAACCGGACTATCATTTTAAAAAATATTTCCCTTTTCTTTTTCTATTTTTTTTTAAGCTGCATCACTAATGAAGGTTTTGAGTATCAAGGCCCTAATGCCATTGTTCCCATCAGCTCTGTGGCTTTTGTTGCCTGATCTTGCACAGTGTGGTGTGTTTACAGAACTTATCTGCTGACTGTAGAGGAGCACTAACCCTACACTGAAACGAATGATTGGTGGATTGGGAATCACAGGGTCCAGGTCCAAACTAGTTCTACTACTCACCTCACATGAGGATCTGGATAAGTGGCTTTACTTCTCTGCATTTTGGGTCATCAATGACATGGTGGTGGGGGGTGGGGGAGAGAGGCCTTAATGGTTTCTAAGAGCATTTCCAGCTGTAAATTTATGATCCTATGACTGTATTAGCGGGAGGTTTGAAAAATTAAACAAAATATTTTTTCAGCACTTTCTTCAATAAACATTTCATCATTTTGTTCTTGTGGCTTGTATGACACTGCTCACTCCTATCTTTCTGGCCATTCTTTTCTAGGCTCCTCCAACTCTTTCTTCCATCTATTTGGTAGGTTCTTTCCTGGATACTTTTCTGTCCATATTATTTCCACTGGTGAAGCCATCAGGAGGAAAGCAACAGGGAGTAGTACAAAGCACAACAGTGCATATTCCTCATCCTAGCCCACCCTAGCCCACTCTAGAATTCTAGAGCTTTCTTCAAGGCACAGAGTCAGGGGTCATCTCCCACAAAAAGTCTTCTCTAAGGGTGAAATGGCTCACTGTTAGAGTTCTCTTTATAGTTTTAAATAAAATAAATTTTTAAAAATTTAATAAAAATTTAAATATATATAATTTAATACAATTTACATAAATTAAGTAAATTTGTTGAAATATATTAACTTATATAAACATTTTAAATAAAAATTATGCTTACTCTGCATATAGTTATTTGTAAACATATTTTCTTCAGCAGTAAAGTCACTGAAGCTGGAAGTTTCACTTTTATCTTTGGATGCCCAGGATCTGGTATATAACAGAGATGGCTATAATCAACTAAATTCCCAATGATTCAATGATCACCTGAAATAATTCCTAAATCTAAACATCTAGCCCTAACCTCTCACCTGAAACCTGCTCCTTTGATACCAACTAAGTTTCTACCATAATGTCCCCTAGGTAGCTAAAATTTACCACATGCATGATAGAACACTACCCTTTCTAAAACCTTCCCTGCTCTAATTTTTATGACCAGTTGGATCACTAGCAAAAAAACTTAACCTCTCTAATCCTGAATTTTCTTCCCAATAAAACTGAGGGAGTTGGACTAGATGACCTCTAGGGTAAAGTTTAGCTTTGAATGTAGTCAAGCAATCAAAAGCATTTCTGAAACACTGGCATTTTGTTAACACAGAGGAGATGGGAAAGGAGTGCAAATAAGCTTGATAAGATGTAAATAACTAGGTAATAAAAGAGAGCAGATGGGTATAGTCTGTACTATTAACCCTCTAGTCAGTTGTTTAGATTCATAGCTTTGAAATTAGTCTTGACTCTTCCTTCTTTCTTCCCAACTCCCATAATTATCAACTACTAAGCAACTTGGTGATGTTTCTAACATTGCCTATACTCTAGTTCAGGCCCTTATCACCTCTTATCTGACCTATTCAAATAGTCTCCTAATTAATCCTTTGTCATCTTAGTCTCTCTCCTCCATAATTTCTTCTCCAGAACTGCTAAAATCTGTCACTAAAATACAGAAGTGACCAAATCCATCTATTCAAAAGTCTTAAAGGCTGTCTGTGTTTCCAGGATTGGCATTTAAAATCCTTTTAATCGAACAAGTATTTAAGTCCCTACTATGTACTCAGGACTGGGCTAGATGGGGATACAAATATAAAAGTGAGAGCATGCCTGCCCTCCAGGAACTAATGATCTACTGGAAGAATACACCATCACAACTAAGAAGTAAAAACACAGTAATTAGTGGGGAATGGCAAAGCACTAAGAATTGGGACAACCAGAAAAGATTTTCTGAAAGAGAGAACAAGCAGCATTTGAGCTAAATGTTGAAGGGAAATAATGAAAGAGAGTGTTCTAGGTATGGAGACAGGAGATGCGCAGTCTGACTCAGGAGCTGAGTACACGACAGTAGCAGCAAAATTATGTGATAATCAACTATGATGGATATTGAATGTAGATCAAAGCGTAATATTTTCACCTTTTTTTCTGTTTGTTTTTTCTCGTAGCATTTTTCCCTTTTGGTCTGATCCTTGTTGTATAACATGGCAAACATGGAAATATGTTTAAAAGGATTGCACATATTTAGTCTATATCATATTGCTTGCTGTCTTGGGGAGGGGAGAGTTAAAGAAGGAAAGAAGAAAAATTTGGAACACAATCTCACAAAAATGAATGTTGAGAAGTATCTGTACATGTATTTGGGGAAATAAAATACTAATAAGAAAATAAATAAATAAAATATAGTATCAATTACAAAAAAAAAAAAAGTAGAAGCCTGGAAGAGGCTGCAGCCATACTGAAAGGGCTTTTATGTGCCAAACAATAAAGTTTATATTTTATGTTTGTGGCAGCCCTTTTTGTAGTGGCAAGAAATGGGAAACTGAGTGGATGCCCATAAGTTTGAGAATAGCTGAATACAGTATGGTATATGAATGTTATGGAATATTATTGTTCTGTAAGAAACGACCAGCAGGATGATTTCAGAGAGCCCTGGAGAGACTTACATGAACTGATGCTGAGTGAAATGAGCAGAACCAGGAGATCACTGCACATGGCAAAAAGATTATACAAAGATCAATTCTGATGGATATAGTGCTCTTCAACAATTAGATGATTCAGCCAATACACATGATGGAGAGAGCCATCTAGACCCAGAGAGAGGACTGTGGGGACTGAGGATGGATAATAACATAACATTTTCATTCTTTTTATTGTTGTTTACTTGCATTTTATTTTCTTTCTCATTTTTTCCCTTTTTGATTTGATTTTTCTTATGCAGCAAGATAATTGTATAAATATGGATGCATATACTGAATTTAACATATATTTTTACCATGTTTAACATATATTAGATAACCTGCCATTTAGGGAAGGGAGTGGGGGGAAGGGAAGGGAAATTGGAACACAAGGTTTTGCAAGGGTTAATGTTGAACAATTGCCCATGTGACACTGATACATTCATTGTTGGTGGAACTATGAACAGATCCAATCACTCTGGAGAGCAATTTGGAGCTATGCTCAAAAAGTTATCAAACTGTGCATACCCTTTGACCTAGAAGTGTTTCTATTGGGCCTATATCTCAAAGAGATCTTAAAGGAGGGAAAGGGACCCACATGTGCAAAAATATTTGTAGCAGTCCTTTTTGTAGTGACAAGAAACTGGAAACTGAATGGATGCCCATCAATTGGAGAATGGCTGAATACGTTATGGTATATAAATGTCATGGAATATTATTGTTCTGTAAGAAATGACCAGCAGGATGATTTCAGAGAGGCCTGGAGAGACTTGCATGAACTGATGCTGAGTGAAATCAGCAGAACCAGGAGATCATTGTACACACCAACAATAAGACTATATGATTATCAATTCTGAAGGACATGGTTCTCTTCAATAATGATATGTTTCAAACCAGTTCCAGTTGTTCAGTGATGAGGAGAGCCATGTGCACCCAGGGAGAGGCTTGTGGGATCTGAGTCTGGACCACAACATAGCATTTTTACATTCTCTATTGATGTTTGCTTACATTATGTTTTCCTTCTCAGGTTTTTTATTTTTATTTTTTTTCTCTTCCTTGTACAGCAAGATAACTGTATAAATGTATGTATACATATTCAATCTGTCAAATATTTTAACATAATTAACATGTATTAGACTTCCTGGCGTCTAGGGGAGGGAGAGGGGAGGTAGAAGGGAAAAATTTGTAACAGAAAGCTTCGCAAGGGTCAATGTTGAAAAATTACTTATGCATATTTTTTGCAAATAAAAAGCTTAAAAAAAGAAAGAAAAACTGCCCATGCATATGTTTTGAAAATTAAAAAGCTTTAATAAAAATTAAAAAAAATAAAGCTTATATTTTATCAAAGTAATGGGAACTCACTGAAGCTTCCTGAGCAGGACAGTCAAACAATCAGAGCTATGTTTTAGAAATAAAGAATTTCAGATGACCTGGAAAGAAGGAAGCCTGGATGAATAAGAGAGGTGATTAGATTCTGAACTAAAGTGGTTATGGTGTGAATAGAGAGAAGAAGATTGATGTGACAGATGCTGAGAAGCTGGGACAAGACAGCAAGTAAATGTAAATGGGGAAGGGAGGGAACAAGGATTCATTTAGCATCTACAATGTGCCAGTGCTGTGCTAAGAACTTTACAAATAATATCTTTACAAAAACCTTATGAGGCAGGGGCTATTATTAAACCTAGTTTACAGTTGAGAAAACTGAGGCAGGCAGAGGTTAAGTGACTTGCCCAGATGGCAGAGCTAGTAAAAGTCTCAAGGGCCTATGAACTCAGGTCTTCCTGCCTCCAGGCCTACCAGTTGCTTCCATAAACAAAGAGGAAGAGAAGCCAGTCAAGGCTAAGTCCTGGGTGACTAGAAGAACGGTGAAAAGTTAGGAAAGGGGAAAACTTTAGAGGAAAGAAAATCACTGTGACATCAAGTATGAGAGATCTGTGAGTTAGCCAGGTGCCAAGCAAATAAGTGCAGATGTGAAGGAGGTAAGTTAGTTGGATGTTTAGATTTCAGCATCCTCTGCATAGAAACAAGAGAATCCATAAGGATGATAATTCAATCCACAAGCATTTAGGTGCCTATTCTCTCCAAAACATAAAACGTATTTAAGAAAAAACAGAGAATATAAAAAAATTCAAAATACTTAGGTAGAGCCAACAGAATCACCAATATAAAAGTATAGGGACTAAAGAAGAGGTCCAAGATAGGGCCTCCAAATAGAGAAAACTCTACTTTCTATGGAAGATTCTTCGAAGGAGACCAATTAGAATTGGTCTAAGCAGCAGGAAGAGCAGCACAATACAATCATGTTATGAGGACCCAGGATAAAGGAATAGCCAAGGGATGAACACCCCCTAGATCAAACACAACCAAAAAGGCCCCTGGACCTAGCTCCAGTGAGGTGAGTAAGAGGGGAGTGGAGGCCTCCTCTTTCAACTGAATAGGACGTAAATCACATGATGAAGGTCTGAGAAGTGAGTGAGAGGCAAGAAAGGAGGCAAAATGAGCATGAACAGCTTCTTTCTAGTTTGCTTGTGAAAGGAAGAAGAGAGAGATGTTTGAAGGGGACAAGTAGAATCAAGTAGAAGCTTTTAAGGATGGGAGAAAGTTGGGTATGTTTAAGGACAATTGGAAAAAAGTCAGCACATTAGGGAGAGTGGGAAACAGGGAGAAAAAAGGAATAGTCAAAAAGGCAAGATCCTAAAGGATACAGGCAAGGGTGAGATCAATGACTGGAGAAAGATCACCTAGAACAAAGGAGGAAATGATAGGAGATGATGGCAGAGAGTGATCTGAAGTGAGGAAACTGGAGAGGAGAGCAATGTTCACTAGACAGCTCCCACTAGGCTAATTTCAAATGAGTCCACTTCAAAATGCTCTATTTTTCAACCAAACTGACTTACTGTCTGTTTCATATATGATAGGCTTATCTCCCCTGACTAGTCTCCTCACCTCCTCTCCCAAAATCGGGAGCTACCTTCAAAGCACAGCCCAAAGCTCCTCTTCCTCCAGCATCAAAACATCACAGATTTTAGAGATGGGAGGGGCTTTAAACCAAAACCCAGAGGCTTAAGTGACTTTGAGGTTTAAAACCTGATCCCCAACTCCCAACCTCAAAGTACCAGGGGCCCAGATTCTCTAGGCCAGTGGATTAATGGCACCTTTTCCCTTAAGCAATTATTTTGTAATTCACTCTATTAGTCAGCAAACATTTATCAGAATAAGTACTGGTAATACAAAAACAAAAGTGAATGGAGGATTGAGATATGTGTGAGAGGTAGGCTCAAGTGACAATCCCAGAGAAAGTGACTCTCTGAAATAAATCTTTAAAGAAACAAGGGATTCTGAGAGCCAAATGTAAGGAGGGAGGGAATTACTGACACAGGAACAAATAGCATATGGAAGCCAGGTGCAATGTATGTATGAAGGGGAAAAAAAAACAAACCCAAAACCAAGAGTCTTTTTAAAAAAGACCACTGGCTAAAACTTAGGGATCATAAAGAAGAATAATATGAAAAAAGGCAGCAAAGACAGGCTGGAGCCAGGACGGGAGGGCCTATTTTTGCCTTTTCTTTGTACTCCCAAGCTTAACTACCTGGAACATAGCATTTAATAAATGCACATGACTGAATGAGAGACCAATATGCAGAGTTAACAAATGAAGAGCAAAGCTAACTGAGGAAAGTGCCATAGTCAGATCATGTAGAAGACAGGTTGGACAGGGAAGCCAATTGGGAGGCTACTGCCTCTTCACCTAGCATCTGCTATCCTGCCTGGTTTCAAATCCAGAAGAAACTTGTCACTTCTGAACTCATCAGTATTCAGTAAACTGCAATCGTGACACATTGACTTTTAGGACCATGCTCCTAAATCACTCCAGCTCTCAGAGATAGGCCAACAAAAGGTCCCAGGTCAAGTATTTGTCTTTGTTTTGGCCCAGATTGCCTCAAGAGTGAATGTAAATAGTAAATGTGGCTGTTTTGGCCAGAAATCCCAGGTTTTTTTTTCCCTCTTAGATGGATTCCTTTTTTTTTTTTTTTTTTTGCCTCATTTCTTTCTTACCTGGTTTTAATCACTGAAAGGGTGTCACCTCAGTCAAGGTAAGACCTGTTAAAGGCCTTAGTTTAAAAAGACCAAGGTCTCCTCCTGCATCCAAGGCCAGCTCCAATCTTCCTGATCTAGCTCTGGCTACTGGACCCAGATGGCTCTGGAGGAAAAGTGAGGCAGGTGCCTCACTTATATTCTCTAAGTCTCAGTTTTCTTATCTATAACATGAGAATTATTCTTATACTACTATCTCAAGGTATCTGTGAGAAAAGTGTTCTTGCCTAGTCCTCTCTCCCTCAAATCCTATTCACTTGCATGTCACAGCCTCAGCTCTCTGATGTCATGGTTGTCTTTGAGAAGGAAGGACAGACGGCTGCCATCTGACTGATGCCATCTCCCTCAGCATCCTCTCTTCTGGCTGGAGGATGGAGTGCCAAACTCCTCCCAAAGCCTTCCTTTATTGACAGCAGAAGAAGGACTCTGCTCCACCCACTTTCATATCTATGCTGCTGCCAGGTTTCAACTCCACAAAACAAGACATTCTCTGGTCCAGTCCCCCAGCCCACTTCCAGGCCCACTTCTTGCCTCCCTTGGTGCCTGGCCTCTCCTTTTAGATTCTGAGCTCCTGGAAGGCAGGAATTATCTTTTTTATTAATTGTAACCCTGGTGCTTAGCATTAAGTAGGTGCTTAACATTCATGGGATTAGCCAGTCCTCATTCAGTATATGAACTAGCAAGGAAGCTCCCTGAGAGGAGAGAAAGGAGCAGATGCCAAAGATCTGGAGACAAAACTGAGCAAGTCCTTGCAAGTGATGGCCATAGGGGATAAGTAAGAGCAAGAGTGAGGAGAAAAGAATATCACTGAGTTTGTGTGTCGGAGACTGTATGGACGATAAAGTCTCTGAAAAAAATAGGGAAATATAGAAAACGAGGGGGCTAAATAGGAAAGATGGGTTCTGTTTCAGACATGCTAGTTCAAAATGCTCAACAAACAGTTAATGATAAATAACTACAGCACAGGAGAGAGACATAGATATGGGAGCTATCTATAGAGATAATAATTACCAAGTCACACCAAGTGAGATAATGTAAAGGAAGAACTGGGAGTCTAGGAAAGAACTGTGGATGCACACCCACAGCCAGATGCTAGATAAGGATGATGGCTGAGCAAAGGAAGGGTCAGAGAGGTGAAAGAAGTGAAGACAGCAGTCACATAATCCCCAAGGAGAGGATAAAGTATCCAGGAGGAGGCAGTGGTTAGTGATGTCAAATGTTGTGCTACAAAGAGTTGTGTAAGCATAATGATGAACACAAGTGACAAGTGCTAGGATTTCACCATGAAGGGTCCCTGGCAACTCTGAAGAAATCAGTTTCACTGGAAGTCAAATGCAAGAAGTGAAGGAGAGAGAGGAGAGGAAGTAGAGGCAAAGATGGAGGCCCTTCTACTCTGTCTTTACCTACTTGTGGACAAGACCAACAAAAAGTGAGTTCCTCGAGCACAGGGACAACTCTGCTCTGCAGCAGAGCCAGCCGTGCTTTTGGCAACAGCAGGTACTCATTACTGATTTAATTTGAGAGATCGATAACAAGTAAGAGAATGGGGAAAGTCTACGCAAAGGGAGGAGAGTCCATTCTTGGTCTGGAGGAGGCTCACCAAGCATCAAAAGGCCAGGGTAAAGAAGGCTGAGTTCAGACAAGGAAACTCAAGAGACTGAAATGGAAAGTTTGTAAAGATCTAAACAAAGAGGCTGCTAGAGAGAGCTTTAAATGCTAAATGGGAGAGTTTGCATTTTACCCTATAAGTAAGAGAACCAGAGACAATTAGGGACAAGGTGTCAAAGTCAGACTTGTGCCATAAAAATATTAACTTGCCAGCTGTGGAAAGAATGGATTGGAGGGCAGAGAGTAAAATGAGACCATGATAATACTTCAGAAAGGAGTCAGATTATTGCCAAGGAATCTCTAATCTAATATCAATAAAACCGAAAGGGCCCCAATTTTGATTCTTGATTTTACAATCTCTTTTAAAAGTTTTTCATTTTAAAAAATAACTCACATTTGTTTGATATGTCAAGGTTTTTACAAGGCACTTTTCTCACAGATACCTTGAGATAGTAGTATAAGAATAATTCTCATGTTATAGATAAGAAAACTGAGACTTAGAGAATATAAATGACTTGTTTATGGTTACACAGCTAATGTGTATCAGAGCTGGAATTCAAATGTAGATGCCCTAGCTCAAAGTCCAGAAATAATCCTAACAATTCCATCTTCCTCATGACTTAGGTAGCTGTAGTCTTTGTGTTATTTCTAAAAAGAACTCTCTTCTTCCTGGTTCCTTATATGTGAAGTACCTCTATGGAGAATTCCTTACTTGAAAGTATCTTTTTTTCCCCTCACTGCATTTCTAATGACAAAATCTGGCAAAATACTTTTAGGTTCATACTTTATATTTTAAAAAATCACCCTTACTTATGATAAAAACTTTTAAAGTCAAAGATATGATTATAATTCATTATATTAGATTTCCACAAGTCACAAATGAAAATCAGTGCTGTTTTAGACACAAGTATACAAGTACACAAATCTACCAAAAATAGCAAAATTCAAAATAAAAAAAAATCTCAAATAACAGATGTGTTGATATCTCTACAACCTTATGCATACTATGATGAAAATATATAGAGATGAGCTTCTAGAAATTCATAGATTATTTTGTTAGTGATAGGATCACTCAGAAAAATGAATAAAAGTAAAAGGTTTTATTAGCCTAAATTTTCTACCAAATTTTAAGTGATAACAAGAGCAAAATTATTCTTAGATATGGGCAATTAGATATACTAAAGGCTGCAGTATAAACATAGAGAATAATCATGTAAAACTTACTAGTATTGAAATCAGGTGGCAAGATTAAATAATTTATTAGTACTACAATAAGTTCATAGAATATGGATTTTTAACTTGATAGATTTCAAGGCGCTTATGAAATCTGATGTGAATATTTCAGCAAATGAAATTTAGCATTTCCTTCTATTATAAAGGTTGGCAATAAACATTATCCTTAAGAAGAGGTTTTCTAATAAAGAGGCTTCACAAGGCCAAAGGGTTAATCTGCCAGAAAGGGTTAAGAACCTCTGTTCTGGAACAAATAAAGTCTTTCCCAAACACTACATTTTTAAAAAAGTACTGTAAGAGACAGAGCAACACTGGACACCAGTTCAAGCAGGAACACTAGGAAATGATGGTTTAAAAGGGATGAACTGTACGTCATTACAGGGGCCCAAAAAGGTTTGGGAGAAAAAATAAAGAATGAAGCAAGGATCCTGGCCAATCACCTAGTGCTCTTGATGTCTCCCCTCAGGAAAAGATCCTGTTCTGATTGAGTCCCTTGCTTATATAAAGGCAGGCCCAGTGTCTTGGTGAATAGTTATTTTCAGGGTTTTAAAAAATTATTAATATTACTATTAATAAAGACCTTAGGTGGTACAAATCAGTGCCATAATAAGGGTATAAAGAACTGAATTTCCAAAATTAGAATGTCCAAAGATTCGGTCCTAACAATAATAGCTAACATTTCTACAGCATTTCTAATGTTCCAAGCACTGGGCAGAGCACTTTTCCAGTGATTTCATTTGATCTTCACAACAATCTTGGAAGGCAGGTCCTATTTTTCTGATTTTTACAAATAAGGAAACTAAGGCAAAAAGGTTAGGATCACATAGCTAATATCTGAGATGGAATTTGAACTCGTACCTTCATGATTTAAGATCCAGTGTTCTTTCTCCTGTTCCATCTCACTGCCCCCAATCCCTACATAATCCCCCTTGGGTCTGGGTTTACATAAACCCAGAGTAAATTATACTATCTAGATTGCTCTTACCACAACATTAAACAGACAAATTACGGTTCAATAAATAGTAAGGGCAACCTTGTAAAGTAAAAGCAGACTTGAAAAAGAAGGAAACTGTAAATGCCATTCATTCTTAGGGAGGTATTTGTGACCTCACCACTAAGATGATCCCAATTCTGCTCAAAAAAAAAAAAAAAAAAAAAAAAGTATATGTATTTACTTTCTTTTTGGAGGAAATGAGACCCAGAAAGCAAATAACTTAATCTGACGCAATCCTGATCCACACTGGACTATCTAGTAAAGCTAGTTAAAATACAACTCTTTATATGGGAAAATTAAATAATAGAATGAGTTACTAAAGGAAGTAGTAAACATGTTCACTCTTTCAAAGGAAGCTGAAGTCTTCTATCTTTGTGATGATCAGTAATAAAGACATTGGAAGGGTAGGCAGAGGAAAGACAGGAAACTTCTGATTCCTTCTCTTTGAAACAGCCAGAGAATTCTCTGCAGTGGTCTCTGCTCTAAAGTACTGGGCTGGGTGACCATGTGCAAGTCACTTCTATACTCAGTAAGCACCTGTTTCTACATGAGAATTGTCCGCCTTGAATTACTCAGGGTGGTGTAGGAGAAAGAGAAATGGACATGGAGTCCAGATTAGACCCCCTTTGTAAGCTGGCACCAGTCTCAGGACCTCAGTTTCCTATTTATAAAGTGATCAGGAGGGCTCTAAAGTCCCTCCCAACCTTGAGTCTCTAAGGAGACTCCATCCAAGTCTACTTTTGACTCCCATTAGCAGAGTTCTGGGAGGGTGGGGGCTGACTCCCTTGGGTCCTAGCATCCTCAGTCATTGGCACAGAGCAGAGCACAAAGTGGCCGTGATTAATCTCCCTCTTAGGCTGCTGTAGCCCCAAGCTGCTTACCCTTCCCTAGGATTCCCCCTGGGGAGGAGGATGAATGTAGAGAAAGGTCCCTTCCTTCCTGCAATCAATTTGCTCAAGGACCCTATACCACCACTGGCCCTTCTCTCTCCCCCAACCATTTTAGGGCTCTGAAAGATGTAAAAGTAGGTAGTTCTCATAGAAGCAGACAGCTCCTTACAACATTAAGTGTGGACGCTCCACCTCTGGGCCATGCCATCGAAGGTTGTTTTTTGTAAAGGGAAAGGATGGGGAGAAGACAAGTTTAGGGTTTTCTTTTCCAGTGATACATTCTTTCTCCAGAGTAAGAAACTTCAGAAAGCACACAGCTGATTGATGTCTCAGATGGAAGACTAGCAGAACAGTAACTCTAACCATGATAATTGCAATCCCAGCAGTTGGCTGACATCAGACTGAGGGCCCATTTCCAGGTCTGTATGGCAGAGATGATTTAATCCCACAAAAGAACTAAGTTTCCGTTTTTTAAAAAAGAACTTTCACACACACACACACACACACACACACACCCCTCTCAGATAATGAAATAAAAGCTTCCATTTTACTGATGCTTCTTTAAGTGTTGTGCTTGGGATGTGTGTCCTGGAGCACTATCATATATGACACCATATTATTATATTCTTCCAGTCACTAAACCTATAAGATATTCTACTAAATTTTGTCCAAGAATTTAGGCTTAGAGCATAGAGCCAAAGTCCCAATGTCCAATAGTCTGCCTGATTATGGAAAAATACTAAAATAGAAACTGAGAAGGAATGGGTTATACTGTGTGGTTCTGACACTTAGCTCTCATACATGCCAGCTGTATATCATTATTTGTGTATCTGATTTTTTTTCAGTCTGCAGAAAAGGGTGCTCACTATAGCATCTCTTCTCCCAGGATCACAGATTTAGAACCAGAGTTGTGTAAGGCCCTCTAATCCAACTCTTTTTCATCAATGAAGGCCCCCAACTGAAGCCACTTGGAGCTCTAAATTTCTGATACAAATATACAGACATAAAACATAATACTTCTTGGCATTAAGTTTCAGGTAATGAAAATAACTATGTCCTAAAATTTAAGTTAAAGACTGGAGAGTGATGGATAACCAGAGCCAATATCCTGCTTCATTCTCCAGTTTGTAGAAAACTGTCCTACATTAAGACTCCAATGGCCATTTAGGAAGAAAAGCAATGGAAAATGTGACATGGCTGTTCTAGGGCACAACTAGATCCCAAATACACTAAGGGGAAAGGGGGGGGGGGATCCCAACATACTGGAGAAGGAAGAAAAGCAAAAATGTAACTAACTCGACATTGGAAAGAATGCTTTACACACTGAGTCTGAAGTCAAATGCTTTGGATTCAAATCCCAGCTCTGCCATTTATTCGTCTTGGTGACCTAGTATGAACGGTGACTCAGTTTCCTCATCTGAAAATTAGAGGGCTGAACTAATTACTTAAAAGATCTTTTCCAATTCCACAGGATGAGAATTTTCAACCTCTTTTGGTCCAAGGAGAGAGTAATAAAAATTCTAAAAAAGCAAACTTTTCTATCTTTCCATAATTGTATTTTTGGTCATTTCATTTCAGATGAGTTTTGGCAGTTATTTTCTAAGCAACCCTTCCAAATGAGAGTCATGTATCCCAGACATCAAGATTAATGATCTAAATAAAAATGCACAACCCTTTTCAGAAAGACGGCAAAAAAAATTTTTGAACGTTGGATCTTTAAAATTAAGTGCAGGATTGCCAGAATCAGAGAATTCTTAGGCTGGAGGGGCCTGCAAGGTATCCCAGGGCTTCAGGACTCACTTCGCCCCCGACCCAGCCTGTGTCCGGCTGCCTCTCACAGCAAAGTAGAAGAGATGAAAACCAAAGAGGCAAGCATTTAGTGAGCCCCTACGGTATTCCCAAGGCTCGGATGGCTCGCACAAGTAATAATAAGGGGCAGAGGTAGCATCAGAACCCAGATCCTCGGATCCTAAAACCATCAGTTTTCCCGCTAGGCGTGGTCGAGCGGACAAGGGGGCGCCGAGTTCCAATTTTGCTTCCACCTAGTCAGACCTACTGCAGGCGCCTACTAGATGCCCCGGGGCGCGCGAGAGAGAAAGGAAGCTGCGGCGGCGGGACCTGCAGCAGGCGCGCAGGAAGCCGCCACATCCTGCCCCTCCCGGGCTGTCCGGCCCGAGCCCCCGCCCCGCCCGGCCCCGCCCCGCGCCC